>CM028137.1:947377500-947547500 GCA_016271365.2 Neoceratodus forsteri
CCAGTAGCCAGTGGCTCAAAGGGCATGAATGTGAACATGTTGAGAACAAGACAGACTCCGAATAGCAGCATTTTTTTTTTCCCATGGAGGTCTCAAGTGTAGAATTCCCCTAAGAAACCAACAGAAGAAAGGCAGTCATGTCATGGGGAGGGTACTGACCAATTCATGATATGCAGAGATGGCCTATATAAATGGACCTTAAGGGAAAAGTAGTGAAGGCCAGACTCAAAGGTCCAGACAGTCAGTCCAGAATTTGCTCCCAAAGCCAACAGAAAACATGCATGAGTGTTTTAGATGACCAAATGCAGAAACATTTCCATTTCTTCCTATAACCTTTCCTAGTGGATGGTGTCCAGGCTGCTAAGAGGACTTGGGAAACATACTGGCGACACCTCAAATCCACCCACTTCTACCTCTTCAGGAGACAAGCTTGAAGATGTAGCTATCGTAGATCTGGATGCACCTGCTGACCCTTGAACTGGGCCAGAAGAGCTCTCGTCAGGGGCAGGTACCGAAGCAGTTGTACTGCCATTTGATGCAGTAGCACGTAGATCTGTTGTAGCCAAAACATGAATGTTAGAATCATCTCACCCCCTGTGGGACTCCAGCTTGAGTAGTACTCTCTGAATGAGCAGGACTAGCAGGAAGGCATAAAGAAAGCAATCTGCCAACTGCAGCCCGAATGCATCCAGACAGAAGGTGCCATGCTCAAGATTTCCAGAGGAGAAGAGTTACAGCACTGCGTTGAGGCACGATGGAAATAATTCCACTTCTGGCCAGCCCCAATCGATCAGAAACAGAACAACGTCCTGCAAGAGAGACCACTTATGAGGGTCCTGTCACCATGTGACAGACTGTCTGCCAAGACATTTAAAAAAAAGTTTAAAGATAAAAAAAAAAAAGGTTTTGCTAAATGTTTGTCAAAGTAATGTGAAATAATCCATTTGCTGTGTGTGCCACAGTAAGGAGCTAACATAATGATAGGGGCCAGACTATGTGGTCACTGCCCCACTTCCAATACACTTTCCCATTTTAGTATGCTGTAGCTGAGTAGATTTAGTAAGAATACTTTTTGTTTGCACTTGGATTATGCAGTGTTGTCTATTGTGGTCAGAGAGAAACAGGCGTACTTCTTCTGGATAGGTGGAGTTAAACTGAGCAGTACAACAGAGGAAAGGGGCCTGGAAGTCACCATTAGAGACTCCCTTAAACAATTAAGCCAGTGTAACAAGGCCTTAGTAAGGCTATGGGAATGCAGGGGTGTATCGGAAGGGATATTGACAGCAGAATAAAGGAGAAAGCTGCACCTAGAACACTGTGCTCCGTTCTGGAGTCCTCAACTAAGGAAGGACAGGGACAGGCTGGAGACAGTGCAATGCAGGGTGACCACAATGATTCAAGGCCAACCGGGCAGATCTTAGAAGATCATCTCAAGCACACACCCCCTCCCCAATCCTGCCATGCACAGCCCTACCGAGTTCCAATCCAATTTGTTTTCTTTCTCTCTGCCTCGAATCTTGCTCCTGCTTCACGGTCATATCTGACCCCTATCACTATCAACTCCACTAGCCAGATACTACTGCAGCTTGCTCCTGCTGCCCATATTTCCTACCTTTACCTAATTTCGTTTGTTTGCGCAGTCTACTCCCTTGTATGAGCCTCGTCCTCACTGCAATATTGTAGTCCGTTTATTATCATATCTACCCTTGGCTGTATCTGTATGTACCGTAATACTGTGGAACTCTAAATTGCTGTATAACTAATCTATCCGTTATAATACCATTGTTAAGTTTATGCATTCTAGTGTATACTTTTTGCACTTCTGGGTCACCCTTGAAAAAGGGACTGTAACTGTCTCGGTGGACTTACCCAGTTACCAAAACTCAAATAAACAATGTAATCACTGGAGACAAGGTGAGGGGATGGGGGATACAACAGAGATCTTAAAATTTCTGAAGGGAATAAACAAGGGAACTATTTTGCAGAAGTACAGAAGAGTCAGATCCAAGGTCATGAGTGGAAACTGGCAAGGGGAAGTTCTATTTGAACAAAAAGGTGGTGGGGCCATGGAACAGTCTGCCAGCAGAGGAGGTGGTGGGCGCCAAGACTTTAAATGGCTTCAAACATGGCTGGGACAGAGTGAAGGGTTTGGTACTTGCTCAGGTCAGCAGCTGTAGGGAAGGGAGCGGTAGACTACATGGACTTTTGGTTTATTTCTGCCATCACTGTAAGTTTATTCCTGAACTGCCTTCGGTGGTAGTAGTTATGAAACAAGTCTGCATGCTGAAAGTGGGTGGGTGAAGCACAGATAAATACAGTGCTCTGCAGTTAAAACCAGCTTCATCTTGTATTGTAAAGTGCCGATTCGCAGATGTTAGAGAAACAGGGACAAAAACTTGCAAGTCTGGCACCTTAGCAGTGCGTGCTCTTTTGTGAAGCTCAGTCTGAGTGGTGCACGAACACCAACGTGCCAAAAAGAGTGTTGGGAAAACAAAAATGAAAGTAGTGGGTTTGGTTTGTCCAGATCTTATCTGTGTCAATCTTCACCATTCATCATCTTCGGGTATAGTGGCCAGAGGTCATGACCCCACGGGAGCTTTTTTTTTTTGATGGGCAGAGTCGACACATCTTCGGCACCGCCTCGAGGACGACGCATTGCGTGGCACTCGTGGGTTGGCCATTATGTGTGGTCAACCACACCCTCACACCAGGTCTTAGTCTCTCGCCGCAGAGGTCGCACCTCATGGAAGCTCTGCTGCAAGAGGCCTGTTCCTGCTCTGAAGCCTTCGGCTCTGTGTTATCGCGGTGCCGAGTTTATCGACACCACTTTCGAATTCCTGCCGGTTCTGTTGAATTCCTCCACTCAACATCGCCTGGCAAGACTGTTCCTTTATTCTTTGCAACATCGAACCTTGTGTTTGGTTGTTTTTCCATGGGTCATGTCTCAGGCGGGGGCAAGAAAACTTTGAAGATGGGAGGGCCCCTATGTGCCGGTGCCCGTGCGGCCGTCAGTACTCTATCACTGACCAGCATGACAGTTTGCCTCGCGTGTGCTGGCCGCTACACGGCATGGATTACGTAGAGACGTCTGCTTCTCCATGGACTGTCGTAATATCGATTATCGCGCATGGAAAGTCTGCTGACTTTCGGGGGATGGGCACGCACTCGGGCCAAGCCACGGTCTCTCAGCCTTTCCTCTGGGTCCCCTCCCAGTTCTAAACAGACCATGGAGGAGGGGGCTTCTGCTTCTTGTAGCCTAGCCGCTGCAGAATCCACTTCCGCGGTGCAGAAGGCCCAGTCCATCCCTCCTGGGGGGCGGGCAGGAGGCACCGCATTGGCAATCGCCCCTTCGTGGGTGAAGGCTCCCCCGGTGTCGTTTCCCCGGGCTGGGAAGACTGGATAGGCGCCGTCCTCGATGCAGTCTTGGGCCTCGGCGCCATTCACAGTGCTGTGGGCCCTGATGGTGCTATCACTGGCGCCAGTCCATCGCGTGGCACCATCTCTGCTATCGAAGGCCATTCAAGGTGCAGATGGTGCAGACGGTGCCGTGGGAGGCTCTACGGTGCCTTCTTGTCTGTTTCTTGCCTTGGCGCCGTGGTTGAGCATGGTGCCGTTTGCCTTCGGGGACTGACCAGGGTTGCCAGGTGCCTAGGTTGGCTTTTTCCAGGAGAAGGGCTCTTTCAAACTCCGAGGGGTCGAGGGTTCTACATGGTGACCCTTTTCTGGGACCCACCAGAGTTCCGGAAGGAGACGTAGTACGGATCTCCACCATTCCTTTTCGGTTTCCTCAAGAGGGCCCTGTTCTTTAGTGGTAGGGGGACCATCCTTTTGGACTCTCTTGGCCCCGGTCACCTCACAGGAGGGATTCTTCAGGGCGCAGTCTAGGAAGTTCCAGTATGGTTGACAACTGTCGGTTGTTGAGTTTTCCGGAGTTCCCTCTTCCCTTGGGGCTCCAGGTGCGCTCTCTGGCCCAGGCAGAGGACAGCCGATTCCTGCTGTTGGCTTTGTCCCCCTCTCCTCTGCCACCTTCTCCTGCTCTCCCAGGTATTCTTGATCCTAGCAGACCTCTCTCCTGGGAGCAGTTCAAAGCTGTGGCTATTCAATTTCCCTCTTATGTCAGGGCTATGGACAGACAGGTTTTTCAACCTCCCCTTGAGCAGCCAGCTTCTGAACTCTTGAGGTCCTCTGACTCTTCATCCCCCTCTTCTGGAGGAGAGAAACAGTCTGTCCACATCTCCCTAGCTGCTGATCTCACAGAGCATCAGCGACTCCTTGTGAGGATGTTGGAGGACCTGCACAACACCCCACCCATACAGCACAATCCAGAGCACTTGACGCATGCCTTTTTAGGTGATTTCAGTGCAGACACTCTTGTGGTGCCCCCCTGGCCTGCTCCCTTTCGGGAGGCGTCATTGTGTTTCTGGCAGAGACCCTTTTCCAGAGTCTCAGCCCCTAGGGATCTCTGCCAGAGTATTGTGCCCCACGGAGTCTCCAGGTTCTATGCCTCATCCCCAGTCAGGATTGATGCAGCTGGACACTCCTGATGGGTTTCACGCCCCTCACTGTGACCATCCCCCAGATCAAGATTCTATGGATTTTGACTTCTGGGAGAGGAGGACTTTCTACTCAGCACGGTTGCTGCTCTCAATTTCAGCACATCAGACCCACTACACTACCTATGATAGGTTCCAGTGGTCCAGGTTAGGTCAGCTCCTGGCCGCCATGCCTGACACAGAGGTAACCAGACAAGCCATTTCACTCTCTGCATGTGGCCTGAAGCTAGCAAGGCACCAAGCGAGGGCATCTTACAACGCCAACAAGGTAGCTTCCAGGGTCGTAGGAACAGCGATCTGCACTAGGCGGATGGCATGGCTGCGTCTTTTCTGGTTATCACCCTTGGCCCAGCGTAGGGTGATTTCTTCCCCCTACCAGAGAACCCATCTTTTCTCCCGTAGGGTGAGATGGCATCTGTCGGGGCAACTTCCTACTCCTTCCAATGAGTCCCCATCTCACTCTCCGCACTCCCAGGCCTCTCCAGACCCGTGAGGGTTCTCTCTCTTGGTGTGCCACCCACTGACAGCTAACGGACATCATCCTTTAGGGTTAAGCCCTCTTTGTGGGGGCTCGGCACTCACCCAAAGGTGATGAATGGTGAAGATTGAAACAGATAAGATATGAAAATTACGTACCTACCATAATTCTGATCTTTCTGTGTATCTTCACCATTCATCACAATCCCACCCTCCATCCCCCTGGGGCCTCAGTCTCTGGGTCCCCTCCTCTCTGTGCCCTCTCTTTCACCCCCTTCCTTTCTGTTGGTCAGGAGAGGTGTGACCTTGGGCACATAGGGGGATGTTTTTCTCTAGGGGGAGAGTGGATAGGATGGAGGGGCACTCCTTCCTCAGTGCCTCGGCTCCACCCCCGTGGGATGGGGGTTAGTAGTTGCCCTCTTTCTCCTTCTCCCAGTCAGCTTTTCTTAAATTCAATTGAGGTTGTGTCCAAAGGACAAGAAAATCAAAGGGAATTAAAGAAACTAGTTTTCTTATGCCAAAAATTAGATTTTTAAGGGGGGGTATTCCCTGTATCCTGTCTTTTCTTCCAGAATAGCCGACTCTGCTTATGTTGGGGTTATTGCCAGTGATTCTGTGCCTTGAATTCTGGCAGTTTAGCCTTCTGGCTACTCCTTCACAGTTCTTATACAATCTGGAGACAGGTCAAGGTTCCAGGGTATGTCTCCCCACACATCCTTACTTCTAAAATTCCCTACCTCCCTCCTTTTCTACTTCCAGAAATTGGGCCCTCCCAATCCCTTAGTTTTCCAGCTTTATTCTGTCCTCTCAGTCATTTATTTCTTCTTTTAGTTTGTATATCCTTTATCTGTCCCTTGGACTCCCTTGTTCCTCCCTCCCAACCTTTCCTTACTCTACAGTGACTCAGAACTGGTGGGAGGGTGAGGTCAACCACACATAATGGCCAACCCGTGAGCGCCACGCAGTGCGTTGGCCTCAAGGACAGCGCCGATGATGCATCGACTCCACCCATCCAAAAAAAAAAAGCTCCCGAGGGGTTGTGACCTCCAGCCACTATACCCAAAGGTGATGAATAGTGAAGATATACAAAAAGATCTTAATTACAGTAGGTACGATTTCAATTTTTTGCTGGATGATGGCAAAATGCCATGAAGTTTCTGTGCAGGAAAACTGTTGCAATCCTGCTCTGCTTGGGTGTCCAATGTTAGACTCAGTCCATGTCAGAGTTAAAGAGCAAGTATGGGCTGCAGTGCAGGCTAAACTGTGGTGGGGCATGATGTAGTAAGAAACAGTGAAATCTGGACACAAGATTTAAGTAACTATGCTCTTTTGGAGTGGTTATTGGGAGCAGAGGAGTGCTAGGTTAAGCACTGTTTGTTTTGGTTTTCTGTGGTGGAAAGAAAATGCTTCCAATTAAAATATGGAAATTTAAGAAGACACATGAATATATTCAAAATAGATTCAAAATGGAGTTAAAGACTTATTTATTTAGTTTAGCTTTTCCTAGCTACGGATGATTTGTTTTAATGTTTGTTTTAAAATTTTATCTTTATGTGTATGGTTTTATGTACAGCGCCTGATTTTGAAAGGCGCTATAAAATAAAGACGATTTGATTCAATTAGTTAAAGGGCAAGCCCGGTACTGGGTAAAGTTTCACCACATTTGTTGTACTAAGAAAAAGTCTGGGTGCCAGCCACTGTCAGCAACAGGAAGACTTTCTCCCAGTGTATAACACAGCATAACCACACTGGTCAATCAAACTGTCTTTCAGTTTTGGGTTCAAGCACAGATGGGATAGGGCAAATGTCTCGAACACAAAGGGACAGTAGGTCCAGGGTACAGGAAGCACAGAAATGGGCAGACTGGATGGACCCTTGGTCTTCATCTGCCATCGTATTCTTTGATTCTATGCCTACCTCTTTACTAAGTGCATTAACACAACCTGGTATCTCTGATTATGCTGTACTAACTTACCCTCCTGGTCAGATGCATTTGGCTTCGCCTTGTACCATGCAACCCACCCACACAGTGAGGTTTACACTGTGAGGAGTAATCTCGTTACTGAGCAACCTGGACTATTCTGGGGATTCCACTGTGTTAATTGGTTAAGCTATAACATTGTCAGGGGAGGGGGTTACTGTTCAAGGAGACAAGTACCGAAGGACAAGTGCCACAAAGAGACCAAAATCAGAAAGGAGGTTTACAGGGAGAAGTGAAATTGAAAGGAAAGAAGAAAACCTTGCTGAAATAAGTGGTCTCTGTAGCATCTATAAGACTGGGGCTAGTGCAACCTAAAACTGCAGGGTTAGTGAAACACAGAACAGGAATGCCCAACCAAAGTAAGGCAGCGTGCTGCTCCTCGCTTCCCGACATGACATGTAATGAAGACAAGGCATCCCCAACAGCAAAAGGGTTCTGTGTGGAGCAAAGTGCAGTAGTTGATCACTCCGCCAGAGAAAGCAAGAAAGCCAACAAGCCAGCGAAAGAGAAACAACCAATATGACACCCCGGTACCTCCAGGGCTGGCAAAATGCTATTAATTCTGCCATTTATTTCTTTGTTGCAATTATATGCGTATTATGTATGAGGAAGTAATCAATCCAGAACTGACAGACTTACGTTCTTTCTCTGTAATTTCTTTTCTGTTTCTACGAAATGAGAATAATATGACATCAGGGTGCAGAAATGTTCTGTCAGAACCCCAGTCAAATGGGGGTTCCTTGTAGCTACTGAAGGATCTAGAGGAATGTTCTGATGTATATATTAAACACATGCAGGTCTATTAATCAAAAGGAGCATAAAGAAATCCAGGGTTAGTGCCTGACACAACTACCTGAACAACAATGTAGATACTGTGCCACCTTGTGACTCTGCAGGGGTATTACAATTTTAGGTCTCGCATCATGTGGCTAGTAGAAGCTGCCTGCCACCCATCCTGTAGCAAGCTTGCCTGGTCCACAGACGTCCGACCACATAAAAGCAGTGTTTCCCTGAGGAATCTACAAGAGTGGGTCAGTAACAGGAGATCAGCCATCCTAATGCACAGGATAGTGAAATCATCTACTCTTGAAACAGTATCATAATGTCCTTCTGATTTATCCCCCAAACTGCTTCCTTCGAGTACACAGAGGCACACCTGCCAGCAAGCCTCACGCACACTGCCATATGAATCCTCTGCTCCCAGGTGGTAGTATTATTTAAGTGCACTAGACAAATATCTTCTTTTCAGGCACGAGCCAGGAGGTTACTACAAATTAAAGTCAACAAGGAACATGTACAATACAACAGGCATATATAACACATAAGAGTAAGTAAAATATATAAACAGCATGCAATATTATAATGCCTTCCTCCCTTAAAGACACACCAGCTCCCTAGGCCGGAGAGGACCCGAAGGGGGCAGTTCACGTAGCGCTTTATGCTCAATAGAAGTCTGGCCTGGTGTAGCCTTGACACTGGATGATGGTATGTGGGTGCCCACCTTGGTATCTTATCAGACAGATGCTACCCTGGTTCCCCCTCGGCTATCTTACTATTACTATACCTAGATTGTCTGACTGGCGAAAACAGGAACTACAAAAGTAATCATATGCGGTCTCTGCCTCCCCCCCAAAAAAAAATCACTGTACCAGGAGGCAGCAAATACCTTAACCAATTGCAACAGAAAAATGTTGTCCTGTAACTTTCATCACTTATGAATACCTTATATATATCATTCAGTATACTGAATGCACAAAAAGTGGTTAATAAAAAGGTATTTACAATAAAATGTATGAACAGAAATATATGACGTTATAGTTCATGGTGACACACACAAAATCCGTGACATTAACAGCTCATCTATTAAGGCACACAATTTGAGCATCTTCTGGTATGCCCCCCCTTACAAAACAATTCCTCAAACCATCTATGTTTAAGTTTACCATGTGTATTCTGAGTAAGTAAGAACAGGTTACTCACCTGTAACAGTAGTTCTAGGAGTGGTACATGTTGTTCATCCACACTCTCTGGCATGTCCCGTTCCCCTTTAAGGATCACCAGAAGTCTTCAAGCTGGCTCCTCCCACCCACCTGGGAGGTATATACCTCGGCTCCACCCCATGATGCCAGATCTTAACCCGCTGGAAGCCAGGTTGTGTGCGTCCGCAGCCGGGGAGGTCGGGTGGGTGGGTGTTCTTCTAGGAGCATGGGTATGTTGTTCATCCTTGCTTTTTTGCAGACTCCTAGCAGTTCTCTGGGAGGAGGGAGGCAAGGCGTACACACCCTACTTAGGGAACAGAGATTGGGGAACTGAGGCCCCAAAACCAGCATACCGGCGTGACTCAAGGTCGATGTGGTAGTGGGTGATGAAGGTGTTTGCTGACTTCCAGGTAGCAGCCCAACAGATTTCCTGGATAGGGATGTCCCTGGAAGCAGCCATCGATGCAGCAGTATGGCAGGTAGCATGAGCTCTTATCCCTCTGGGAGGCTCCTTGCCCACCAACTCATAGCACAGACCTATGCATGATGTAACCCATCTTGCAATAGTCCACTTCGCTGCAGGTCTGCCAGAAGCGGCTTCAGCGTAGGTGACAAATAGCTGGCGAAACTCTCACCGAATTTCCGCCGTCCTCTCCTTATAGTAGGAGAGAGCATGTCTCAGGTCCAGAGTATGGAGCCTGTACGCTGCCTCTGCGGTGTAATTAGGGTAGTATACTGGCAGAGTTAACACCTGGTTAAGGTGAAACTGACACCACCTTTGGAAGGACTTTCGGGTGGGGGCGTAGGACCACCTTGTCCCTGTGGAAGACCAAATAAGGGGAGTCCACTGAAAGCACCTGGAATTCCCCCGTCCTTCTGGCAGACGTGATAGCCACCAGGAAGGCCGTCTTCCATGACAAGTGTGAAGAGGCACACTTGTGCAATGGTTCGAATGGCTTGCCCAGTACCAGCAGAAGATCCCACGGAGGTGGAGGTTCACTCACCGGATGGGTTATGTGATCCAGGCCTTTGAAAAAGTGCACGACCACTGTCTCCTGCACCACCGTTGGCTGACCGTCCCACGCCCAGTATGCAGAGAAGGCTGCCAGGTGCACCCTAATGGTCGATGACGGGAGACCCCCTTTGGAGAGAGACCAAAGATAGCCAAGAATGTTAGCCACTGAACATGATAAAGAGTCCAGGCCCTTACCCAGACACCAAATTGAAAACCTTTTCCATTTGAAGGCGTAACATTTCCTGGTCGATTCCTTTATGGATGCCTCCACCACGGTATAGACATCTTTAGAAAGATCCAAAGCTTGGAACTCTAGCCGCTCAGGTACCAGGCTGTGAGGTGCAGGGAATGAAGGTCTGGATGTAAAACCTTCCCCTGACTAAGAGATATCAGGTCTGGACGTGTGCAAAGCCACTCCGGGTGCCTGCAGCCGAAGCTGAGGAGATCTGGATACCAGAACTGGCGTGGCCAGTCAGGGGCTACCAGGATCACCTTCACCTTGTCCCTCCTCACCTTGAGAAGCACCTTGTGGATCAAGGGAAATGGAGGGAAAGCGTAGAGGAGGCCTGGGGTCCACGGCCTCGAGAAGGCAACCCCCCTGCAGCAAGCCCTGCTGAGGGGGGCGGGCATGAAACAGCCTCAGCTTGGTGTTTTCCCTGGAGGCAAGCAGATCCACCATCGGTTTGCCCCAATGGAAGAACAGGCTGTAAGCCACCTCTGGATGGAGAGACCACTCATGGGTTGTCTGACCTAAGCGGCTGAGAGCATCCACCAGATGGTTTGAGGCTCCTTCCACATGGATGGCTAGGAGATCTGCCTCCAATCGGCTCACGAGGGTCCAGATGTGGGCAGCCTTGCACAGCAAACAGGAGTGCACACCTGTTTGTTGAGGTTGTACATGGTCGCAGTATTGTCCATCTGGACTTGAACCACTTGACCCCAGAGCTGAAGAGTGAAAGCTGACAGTGCCAGTCTTACTGCTCTGAGCTCCAACAGGTTGATGTGGCATCGAGATTCCTTGGGGTCCAGAGCCCGTGGGCCCTTTCGTCCCAATGTGGGCTCCCCAGCCCATGAAAGAGGCATCGGCCATGAAGACGACTCGTCTGCTTGGGGCGGACAAATGGGATCCTTTCTGCAACCTCACTGGGGCAGTCCACCACTGGAGTGTCCCACATCTTCTGGGTTACAATGACCAGCTGTCGAATTGACCATGGCACTGGGTCCACTGGGTGGCCAGCTCCCATTGGAGGGTGCTGTGCAGCACGGGCCCAACGGACCACTGAGGTGCACACACCACCATGTAACCCAGAAGGCGCAGAAAGTCCCGGGCAGGGCACAAGTGCCCAATCAGAAATGATTGGGCAAAAGAGGAGAGAACTTCTGCCCAGTCTGTCGGGAGCCGAGCTCTGGCTTGACTACAGTCGAGCTGTGCCCTGATGAAGCCCATCACCTGAGAAGGCATGAGTTCCGACTTGAGAGCAGGTTTGGAGGGCCTGGTCCCTGGACCTCTCCACCTCCTGTTGGGTGGAATCTGCTAGGAGCCAATCATCGAGATGGGTAAATTCTGACGCCCCTCCCCCCCGATGCTGGAGATGGGCTGCCACCACTGCAATGCACTGGGTGAAGACACGTGGGGCCGATGACAGGCCGAACGGCATGGCTTGGAACTTGTACAGGGTCCCTTCGACCCTGAAGCGGAGGAACCGCTGATGGGGCAGACAGATTGAGAGGGGAAAGAATGCGTCCTGCAGATCCAGTGAACAGAACCACATGTTTCACTCCAAGGATGGTATGATCTGGGACAGAGTGACCATCCGAAAGGTGCGTGACCCGAGATATTGATTCAGGTTCTGCAGATCAAGAATGGGGCGCCAGACACCTGTCCGCTTGGGCGCCAGGAAGTACCTGGAGACAAAGCCTGGGTCTTTTCTGAGGATCCACCTAGAGCTACTGCCTCTTTGCGGAGGAGCTGAGCAATGTTGTCTCTGACAGCTGACTGGGTCTGAGTGGATACTTGTTCCTCCCGAGGGGTGCGGGCTCGGCTTGGAGGGTACTGCTCGAATTTTAGAGGCAGTCCCTGACCAACCACTTCCAGAACCCACCTGTCCATGGTTAAAGTGGCAGAGCTGGCCCCCCATGGGAGGACCCACAGCTGGCGTGACGGGAGCAGGGATGGCAGCCCCCACCGCGTCACTGAGTAGGCGTGGAGGAGGAGGATCCAGGACCTGAACCTCTGCCTCCTTTACGGGCCTGTTGGGGACCCTGCTTGGGCTGAAGGCACCAAGCTTGAGCCTGCTGCTGTTGCTGGTGCTGCTGCTGCTGTCCGCTTTGAAAGGAGGACTGCTGAGTCACAGGGGCAGAATGCTGAAAAGGCTTTTTCTTTTTCCTCTGCTGGCTCTTGCTTAAAGAACCCTTGCAGAGGTAGCGTCCAAGGTGGCACTGGACTACTCAATGCGCTGAAGGTGACCGGCAACTCCTGGGCCAAACAAGTCGGTCCCAATTAAGGGCACATCAGCTAACTTATGCTAGGTATCCGCCGAGAAGGAGGAAAGCCTCAGCCAAGCCCTGCGACGAGAGGCAACTGCGGCAGCCATCAAACGGGCACAAGAATCCCCAATGTCCAGGGCTGTCTGGCAACAGCTCGGCCCTGATCTTGGACCCGCTTGACCATGGTCTGCATGTTCGTGGGCAGATGTGGGAGGACTTCATCCAGCGACCCTAGGAGGGCGTGAGAGAAGTGTGCCATGATGACGGCAGAACTTGCCTGACGAAGGCCTAAGCAGGAAGCCGCACAGACCTTCCTGGCTGAATGGTCCAAGAGCTTGGACTCTTTATCAGGAGGTCGGTCAGTGTCGGCAGAACTGCCAGTACGCCTGAACACAGAGGTGGTCACCAGGCTCTTGGCCGAGGGGTGCTCTGTGAACCCCGCAAGGGACCTCATGGGCACCGCGTACTTGGGGGCCATGTGGCAAACAGAGCTGGACAAGAGGCAGGATGCTGCCAGAGTTCTAAGGCCAGTCCAACAATGGCCTCAGCCACAGGAAAGGCCTCCATCATGTATCCCCTCTTGAGGATGTCTGTGAGAGGCTACTCTGCCTTTTTCTGGATGGACTCCAGGGGCATCCCTGTAGACTCGGAGATGAGCCGGAAGATCCCTTGAAAGGATGAGGGACCTTACTCCATCTCTAGGCCAGCGGTTCAATCATCATCCCCTGGATGTGAATGAAGACCGGTGACGTCCAAATCTGAAGAATCCTGATACAACGGCCTACCGCCCATGTCACCTTCGACTCACCGGGGGCAGACTGGGGTGACCGTGACCGATAGGTGCCGGGGAAGCCTGGTGTCTGGTCCGTCTTCCTTGGGAGGAGCCCCTCCCATGGGCTGCTTGGGCAGTGGTTCCACCACAATAGGTGGAGAGACCGGTATGGGACGAACAGGTGGTCCTTCTGGTTCTGCAGGTAGGGAATCGATCTCATCGACTCCAAAGGAGTCTGCTTCAGCCTGGGAGGCGAAAGCCAAGTAATGGCTGGAGAGGAAGCCGTGGTAGGCTTATGCCCAGATAGAATCAGCTGCTGCCACATGAGGTCCTGTAGCTACCGATCGAGTTTTCGCCAAAGCATCTCCTCATCCGAGGAGGGAGGAGGACGACTACGGCGCCGCCTAGAGCGCTATGGCTCTTCTTCGCCTTTCAGACAAGGGTCCCAGACCTCAACCGAGATCAGGAAGGCCGACTCAGTCGGTCAAGAGACACTGGCGGGTCCAGCGACTTCCCGGAGTCCGGGACCGGAACCTCAATGAGAACTCCAGCAGGTTAGATCTCCTCATCGGGAAGACAAAGACCGGAGTCCTTTCTAAAGAGTTGTCGACCAGAGTCAGCAACAGTGGATCGACTGGGTCAATAACTATCACAACCTCATCGGCCACATCCTCTGTTGGCTGGCCTGACGGGAGGTCCAAGAAGCCAGCCCAAGCGATTCAGACTGCATGCTCCTGGGACTGAGACCTCTCTCAGTCCCAAGAGCATCTTCTGACGAGAAGACTTACTCTGATCCTTATCCCGGTACGGAACGAGAAGAAAGTGGAGAGCCTCAAGAGGTGCTTCCCTTGGTAGGGGAGAGCAACACCCCTGAAGGAACCCTAGAAGGTGGAACCCAGGTTGAGAGGACGAAGAAGCTCCAGGAAGAGTGAGCTGCTTCTTCCCAACGCTTGTGGCAGCATAACTATTCGCGATCCCTTAGCCGCAGAAACCAGCCCCACCCAGCCTCCTTTGATTTCACCAGAGGTTTCCTCTTTTCCGGTCTCCCCAGCTGAAGGCGCACAAGGCAGTCGTCCAGGACTTCGGGATGGAGGGCCAAGCAGAAACTGCAGGATGATATGTCATGGCGCAATACACCAGGCAGTAGACGCATATGGACTGGGATCGGGTTACATCTTTGCCGCAGGGAGCACCGGCAAGCAAATCAAGGGGAAGATTTTTCTTCCATAGTAGAAGCAGCGAATTCGCGATTGTTAACACAAACTATTCAAATTTAGGAGGCAGTATAGCGCAGTGAGTGGTCTAAGGCTCTGAGCTGCAAATCTGGTGACATCCAGCAGACCAGACCTGGGGTTTGAACTCACAGCTTCCACTTGCATACTGTGACCCTGAGCAAGTCACTTAACCTCCTTGTGCTCCCAGGTCGCTCCTGTAAAAAAGCTTTCAGCTTAGTGTGCTATACCTGGTTAAACAACTAAATAAAAAAAATAAAAATAAAAATTAATTTTCAGTAAAACCAAGGGTTTGAAAGTCAGGGCCTACTAATTGCGTGAACACAAGGGAGCCTGAATCTTCCAATGGAAAGGAAGATCTGGTGTCATGGGGCGAAGCCGAGGTATATACCACCCGGGTGGGTGGGAGGAGCCAGCTTGAAGACTTCCAGTGATCCTTAAAGGGGCAAAAGATATGCCAAAGTGTGTGGATGAACAACATATCCACGCTCCTAGAAATAAAAACTCATTTACTTTTCCAAATAAAGAATATGTACAGTATTAGTGCCATATCAAATATGCAGGAAGCAAATTTTTTTTTTTTTAAATAAAATTGCAATTACCATCCTTATTAGAGTCCGACTCAGGGCTCGCTCTGCCACTTGCAAATGGAGCCAAACAGCAAGTACAGTTACATAAGAACTTACTGTAATAGTAGATCTTTGAGAGGCGCTCTTGCAGTAGGTAATAACCTTGAGGACTGCGCCCCCTGGCATTAGGACCACATGGAAACTTTAGCTAGCAATGTCTAACGGGGGACCACCCACCTGACGTCACGTAACCAACGTCAGTGTGACACTATATAGTGGTGGTCCCCATGCCCACCTTCCAGTTCTCTTGCCAGAGACCTCCAAAAACGTGCAACAGGAGAATGGAAAAAGAGGCTCCTGGAGCCAAAATAAGCTCATAGAGGAAGAGCAGCAGACGTTGGGGGAAGGAGGGAGGGAAAAAGGTTCCCCACTGCAAGAGCCTCTCTCAAAGATCTACTGTTACAGCAAGTTCTTGTGTAACTGTACTATCTTACTTCGAGAGGGCTCTTGCAGTAGGTAATAACCTTGAGGACTGAGTCCCAAGCAGTGTGAATCAGAAGGAACTGAAACATGGGCAGCCGGAAGGGTCTGCAGATAAGCACAGAGATTAGGACAGGAGGCCCTGAACGACGACTAGCCCAAAGCCTGCCCTGCACCTAGAGGTGGTGTCCAGACTGTAATGTTCGGTGAAAGTATGGATGGAACTCCAAGCGGCTGCCACACAGATGTCAGTGGCAAACACATTCCTGAAACAAGCAGTAGAAGCAGCCATGCTTCTAGTAGAATGCCCCTTAACCTCCCCAGGAGGGTCTTGCCATACTTCTGGTAACAGAACACAATGCAGTTTGCCAACCACTTGGATAAACACCGTTTCAAAACTGTTGCACCCTCTCTCTTGGGTGCAGAAGAAACAAAAAGCTGATCCGAGTTCTGGACAGACTTTGTATGGTTAGAGTAGTAACACAAAATTCTGTGAACATCCAAAGTAGGCAGAACCCACTTTTGGTAAAAACTGAGGACTGGTACGCAGAGCCACCCGGTCTCTGTGGAAAATCAAATAAGGCTCCTTACACAACAGGGCATGAAGTTCAGAAATCCTTCAAGCAAAAGTAACTGCAAGTAAAAAGAGCGCTTTCCAGGACAAATAGAGCATATCACAACTACCAGTCGGTTCAAAGGGAGGCAGGGCAAGTTTCTCTAAAATGAAATTCAGATCCCAAGGAGGTGCAGGATTGCGCACGGGGGTTGTCAGATAGCCGATCCTTTGAAAAGTTTTGGAGACCCCCAGCTGAGCCACAGAGCTTTGCCCTCCACCAAGGTGTGGTAGGCAGAGACAGCAGATACGTGAACCTTCAGCAAAGAGTAACTCAGCCCCAGGTCAGAGAGATGCAGCAGGTATTCCATGACCTAAGTACACCATGACCTGAGAAACAGGACACGAGAAAGAGTCCCAACCCTTAGAAGTGGCCCAAATGGAGAAACGCTTCCATTTCACAGTATAAGTTATCCTCATGGAAGGTTTTTCTAGTCTCCACAATGACCTGAGCCACTCTGGAGGAGACTCCACAGCATGAGGCAACTATGTCAGAAGGTGCCACGTGTGAAGGTGAAGGGACTTCAGCCCTGGATGAACCAGCGTGCCCCTCTCCTGGGTCAGGAGATCGTGGCAGAGGGGCAAGGGAACTGGAGGCTTCACTGCAAGTTGCTGAAGAAACAGAAACCATATGTGGCAAGGCCAATACCGGGCTATCACAATCATGTGAGCCCCCTCCGCTTGCAGCTTGACCAGCACCCTCTGCAAAACTGGAAAGAGGGAAGGCGTAGAAAAACCACCATGTCCAGCAAAGAGATAAGGGGTCCCGTCAGAAAGCACCATGCCTGGGAGCGAGCGAGCGAGCAAGCAAAACCCAAGCAGTTTTTTGTTGAATGGGGAGGTGAACAGATCCAGGTCTGGATGATCCCATAGGTTGAATGCGTCTTCGACAACCACTTGCTTGCGCTCCCATTCGTGGGCGCTTACTCTGGTGCGGCTGAGACTGTCCGCTAGGTTGTTTACACACCCAGAACGTGAACCGCCGTGAGGTGTATTTGATGCAGAACTGCCCAATTCCACATTCACATCGCCTCCCTGCAGTGGGGATACAAGCGAGTGCCCCCTTGCTTGTTGAGGTACCAGACTACCCAGATATTGTCTGACTGGACTAATAGTGGGCCCTGGCAGAGCAAGTGCTGGAAGGCCTGCAGAGCATACAGCACTGCCCTCATCTCCAACACGTTTATGTGTAAGGAGAATTCCGACTGAGACCACAGCCCTCGAGTCCTGTTGGTCTCCAGATGAGCCCCACAGCCCATCCCTGAAGTGTCTGTAGTCAGGGTCTGGATGGGAAGGGGGAAGGGACTGCAAAGGGACCCCCTTGGCAAGGCTGCTGCCTGCCACCACAGGAGATCCTGTTGCATCGAATTGGAAACCATGACCATGTGGTCCAGGTCATCCGATCTCTGATCCCACTGCACCTTGAACCACTGTGAAATACGCATGTGAGGCCTAAACAGAGGAACAGTGGGGATGGCCGCTCCCATAAGGCCAAGGAGCCGGAGAACCGATCTGGCGAAACACACCCGTGGAGGCTATCGGGTGAGCCTGCTTCTGTAAGGTTTCCGCCATGTCCTGAGGGGAGGAAAGCCATACCCTGGGCTGTATCCATCACTGCTCCAATAAACTGGAGACGCTGAGAGGGAGCAAGTTGAGACTTGGAAAAGCTGACCGTAATCCCAACTTGCGTAAAGAGGTCCAGGGTAGCAGAAAGGGAAAGTTCCAGCTGCTCCCTCAAAGAAGCTGACAGAAGCCAGTCATTGAGGTATGGGAACACACAGTGGCTCTGGCATCTCAGGGCCGCTCTACTACCACAAGGCACTAAGTAAAACCTACAGTGTGGGACAGGCCAAAGGAGAGGGCCTTGAATTGATAATGCTCTCTAAAAGAAGAACCTGAGGTAGCGCGATGGGCTGGCAAAACCAGGATATGCACGTAGGCATCCTGCATGTCCAGGGTACAGAGCCACTGTTCTGTGCAGGAGGGCAGCAGACCTGGGAGAGTAAGCATCCAAAACCATCTGTAGTCTATGTTACAGGTTTAGAGTGCTGAAATCCAGAATTGGACACAGATCTCCCATCATCTTTGGAACCAGGAAGAAGTGGGAGTAGTACCCTTTCCTACCTGGTTTGCTGGAACGGGCTCTATGGCTTTTTTTTTTTTTTGCAGAAGAGCCTCGATTTCCTCCCTTATGAGGGAGATGTGTGCCTTTGGATAGTGAGGTACCCCTAGAGGCTTGGTTGGGGGGGCTCTCCAGAAGTTCTAATGTGTGACCATGACTCACCAGCTGAACGACCCACAAATCTGTGGTGACTGTCTCCCACCCAGTTAAGTGACTGGCAAACCGCCCACCGGCTCTGACGGGATGGGGCCGTGAGTCAAGTGGTGGAGGGAGGGTTGGGAAGAGCCACTCCTGAGGCTCTCTGAGCTTTGGCCGGAGGAGTGGCTGCAGCTGAAAGGGCCTGACATTTGGTCTGACGTCTGGCTGTTTGCTGCTGTTTCATCTGCCACTTGGCCTTGCCCTTGTCCTGAAGGCTGATGATTATGTCCTGGGCATTGCCCCCGAAGAGGACAGAACCCCAGAAGTGGGCATCCTGAATAGCTGCCTGGACATCTGGTGCCAAGCCTGACACCCTGAGCCAGGAATATCTCCTGAAGCAAACCACAGTAGCAGTGCCCCAGGCCAAGGAGTCCACCACATCATCACGTCGCCTTTTAGTGAGTGGCGACAGGTGACCTTAGCGGACCTGTTAAGTGTCCGCCAGGATGGTCTTGGACCTCGAGTCCAGCATGGCATCAATGATAGGCTCCAGTTGACTTAAACAGAGACTTGGTATACCCAGCATGTACCATGTAATTTAGGCACGATGGCCAGTGTGGAGAAAGAATAGAATTTCCTTCCAAACTGATCCAGCTGCTCAGTTCCTTGTCAGGAGGGAGATGCTCACGTGTCTCGCTTGGTGGATCTGTCATGAGCCACTGTAATGACCATTGAGTTGGCCTTGGGTGGACACTGAGGTGATCCTTAGCCTCCGGAGTCCTGTAGGCCTTTTTCTGCCATTGCCAGGATGGAGGAAGCGTATCCAAATGGCACAAGCCAAATCTTCATGAGGCTCTAACCACAGGTGCGTAAGGATAGGTGCTGTCTCCAGCATATCCAGATGCTCAGCTAGTCTCCGACGCTTGGGATCCTGTTAGCCAGTCTTCCACCACAGATCTCTATCTTTTTTCAGGAGGTCTGCGAATGAAGGGTCTTCCGGAGGCGATTTGGGGACTCCTTGGGCTTTGGCTCCTCTGGAGGGAAGTCTCAAACCCGAAACTGAGGAGGAGGAGGAGGAGGAGACCTGAACTCAGATTCCGTATCCAAGGACTCTGAAGACCTGACATCAGGACAAGAAACCTCCTGAGACCTAGGAGCAATACCATCTGTCACCAGTCCAGTCAAAGGACCTTTCATCAGGTCCAACAAAGACTGATGCAGCTCCAGCAGAGAAGCGGGCCTGGGAGTCTGTCCAACATGAGGTCCAGAGGTGACTCAGCAAATAATGTCACCTGACAGACTACTCCCGCCTCCCGCTGACCTAGGGAGGGTGGAGGAGGCTCCATAAAGGGAGAGGAGGGGGTATCCCGGTGGGGAGACCCAACCGGTGAAGTCTGTGTTAAGATTGGCAGCTGGCTCTCGTCCGACTGGATGTCGCCAGACCTCACACCAGAACCAGACATGAGGGTGATGGCCAGGCGGTTGTTGGAGGGTCCAATGACCGCTCATCAACCTAGGCCGTGCCATTGCCAGACTTATCAGCCCGGGCATCTGCCGGAGGGTCCGACAAGTGACTTATGAGCCCTGCCCGATTGCTTACACCCCACGGTAGAAATGGGTCTAAGAGTGGAGGAGCCCTTGACTCAGCCGAGGTGCCAGGCCACTGTGACCAGTGGCGGTGGAGGAACCAGCGCTGCTCCTGGGAAGGTGGGGGCAGACCTGGAGGCAGCAATCTTCCCGAGGAAGAGGGCTGCTGGTCATCCGAGGTGTCTCGGGCAACAGGGAGACCTATCCTGGTCCCAGTGCTTCTCCTGCACCTGCTTTAAACCTCCCTAATCTTCTCAAGCTGCAACCCTACCACTCACATCCTCCTCTAAACACCAGCCTCCTTTCCACCTGGATTATAGCCTCCCCACTTATGCCCATCTCCTTCCCTTTCCACTGTTATTACCACTGGGTTTACTCACAGTACTTACGATGCTATCTGTAAACCGATTCTTATGCCATTTAGTTCTGTTTTTGCCCAGTTGGCATCGAGTCAGTGGTTACTCATGCATATATGCTATAGAACATGGCCCTCTGCTGACAACTGTTATAGCACTTGCCTTAATTACTATGTCTGCCTATTGCTTTGTATTACCATTTGTTTTAAATCCTGCCACACAATTTTATGATGCCAATTTTTGCCTATGACCAAATGTAATTGTTAATTTGTATACCTTACCTTGCTATACCATCGTATGTACTGTGTTGATGCTCTAATCTGAAACTATATTACTTTGATGTAACACTGTTTGTAACTTTGTAACCTCCAGGGTTGTGTCTGAAAATAGTCATAGCTTGTGTCTATCACACCCACCCGATTATCAAAAGCGAAATAAATAAATACATTTGTCCCTCCTCTTCTAAAGCTTGTGGGAGTCCGTGGGAGGAGGATGAAGCACTCCTCAGCTTCTGCAGCTTTTTTCCCCATCATGGCCATCTTCTTTTTAAGCAGGTGGGCCTCGAGAGGCCTGCTGGCAGCGCTCCCATGTGGCCTGGTTCAAGCTCAGGCAAGCCTCACAATCCTCGGTCTTGTGCTCGGGCCCAAGCAGAAGAGGCAAAGGGAGTGAGAATCCTTGTGCGGAGCTGCATACCGCAAGAATTACACTTACGCTTATGCGACTTGACAGAAGGAGGAGAAGACATGCACAAATTAAGTTTTAAACAAAGAAAAATGGATACTCATCTGAAAATGGCGGTCAAACTACAGCAACAATCTCCACGAATCTGTGTGCACAGGTCGATGGTGGAAAGAACTAGAAGGCGGGCATGGGGACCACTCACTATATAGTATCACGCTGATGTTGGTCATGTGACATTAGGTGGGCAGTCCCCGACACTGCTAGCTAAAGCTTCCATGTGGTCCTGCGACAGGGGACGCAGTCCTCAAGGTTAATACCTACTGCAACTGCCCTCTCATAGCAAGATGTTATTTTTAAATGACAATATTTAAAACTGTTTGGCACTATTAAATAGAGTTGAAAATCGGTCCTGCCGATCACATGGGCAAAAAAGTACATACTATGGTAAAGATACTGGCTCAAAAAATTGAAAATGCCAGAGCTAACCCTGCAACCTTCTTAAAACAAACAGCAGCCATTAAGTACCCCACCACAGGGAAGTGGACAATGTGAATATAACTGACATAGTGCCATAGCAACACAGGGTATTAAATACGCCCCAAAAAAGGGCTAGCAGTTTTACATGTGAAAGTGCTAATAAGCTGCAAAAATGCATAGCACTTGGCACAGAATGGTTAGCAAAATTTAAAAATATATATAATTTTATTGATTTTGTCTACTGTGCAACAGACTCACTGAAAAAAATGGTTGGCAGTCTACTGCTACACATTTCTAGAAATGGTTAGTATTACCCCTATTTTGCATAGCGTTTTGCTATGCTACACCAGCTATTTAAAACCCTGCAAAAGGGGGGCTTTGCAGACACAGAACACAAGCTGTTGTGTTTTTTTAAGCATCTCCAATGTACCTATGATTCTTCTGTCAAGTCAGATCCTTTGCTAGGACGTACCTGCCACTGCACACCCAAGTCCACCTTATACTCAAATAACGTGAATTGGTTCTCAGTCAGAGAATGCATTTTCACATTATCACCCTCAAGAACCATTTCTACTATACACAGCACAACGAGGAAGCAAGGGGCGGACCAAAGACTGAGAGCTGCACAGCACCTGCTGTCCCAAAATGTATCAGAGTCAAGAGAAATATGACCACTTTCAAACATTAACAGTGCTATCCATAAAGAGAACTTGATCTCACAGTCTTGTAATTAATACTTCCAAGTAAGGGAAGACAACGTTGCACTAGTTCAGAATAAAGCTAAAGTGTACCTGAACAAAATGAACCCAAGTGACTCCACAGCAGCCCTTCGGACATCATCGTTAACATCGCTAACCTGTGAGAGATTAAAAACAAACACAGGAGTTTCACTGCTGGGTGTAACACAGTAACAACATAACGTGGTGATGGTAGGGGCTTTGGCTCCATCTTGTCAGTCCTCCTGGTGAATGGTAGTCAATATATCCAATTTCGAGTATGCGACACATCCAAACAGTGCAATGTTACACTTTCTCATAATGTGCAACCCTCAGTGCCATTCTCCCTCAGAAATCTGTCAAGTCCTGCTTTGAAAGCCTGAACATCACTAGCTTCCAAACACCACATTGGGTAGGCTTTTCTACATAACCACAATCTGTGTGGAAAATGTTTTCTAATTTTACTCTTTATCCTCCAACCCCCAAGTTTGGGCAGATGTCCTCTAGTTCATAAATTAGGACAGAAAGGATCTTTGTAGCCACAGGAATCCTCACTTAATGTTAACATGCACAACTCTTACCCAACCCTTCTACTATCCCCTCTTCCAATGTCTCACCATCCCCTACCTACCGTAACCCATATAGACCTTCCCTGAATGTCTCCTCTCATGTCCTGATCTCCCACTCTTATACCCCTCTCTTTCCTACCTCTACTGGCAACCTTTAATAAAATAACTGAAACTAACCCAAGTGACAAAGCCCGATTATAAGGCAGCATTTGCTACCTCTTAAGACATATAATTATACAATGGGGTAAATTTAATCAGCCAAATCCTGCAACCTGATTGGTTGGCTGGTACCTTTCCAGCTGTAGAATTCTCCAGTGTACCCACTGGAAAAGGTACCAGCCAACTTTATCTCGTGCCTATCAATGTATCAACACAACGCTTTCACTTCAAACGAAACCGCCGGCATTTTTACTGTTGTCGCTTCACTAAGACACCGCGGTAAATTTTAAAAAAATGACATCCTTGTTCGAACTGTACGACCTCAGTGAGTTACACAATATTTTAAAAAACATGAAATAAACAACATTTGACATTGTATAATAGCAATTTATCCCTCCAGGGTGTGGGTATACTGGAGGACTTGACATGACTGGTGTGGTTCGGTCACGCAGGCGCTCCTCCACTATACCCACACCCTGAGGGATAAACTGCTTAATTAGCAACTCATTGCTACCAGTTAACTTGCAAATTGACTTGTCCAGCTAGAATCCAATGTTAGATATCAGTATCCTTGTCTCTGTAATTTGTGCCAATGCAACTGCTTTCTTATCTCTTGACGTGGAACCTTTGTAAACAAGCTCCAAGCTCAAAGGTATTTCTGAAGAGTTACATAAATAATCATTTTACATCGATTTCTACTCAGACAAATGCCCTGGAGACAGAACTTTATTTTAATCATGGAATTTAGAATCTTGGTTCAAACTCTACATCCATGGCAGCTGGTCGGATTTGTTTCTCTGCCTGAATGAAGCAGTTGCCTGAAGTTAGATTGGGTATTACTGGATTTCCAGTCCGTTGTTTAAAAAAAAAAAAAAAAAAAACACTTAAAGTTTAATTATTAAAGTTAGTTCTCAACACTGTGTGTTAGTTAGGGAATTATTTTAGTACTTTGTCTCTCTGGTTCCCGATCGAATCCCAGGAACCAGGCACTACCCTACCTGGCTACAATTTTGTTCTTTTGAATATTTGTTTTTAAACTGAAACCACTTTTCAACTTATTTCCATAATGGTTTCATCTGATTTTGTTTTACATTTACAAGAGGGGGATCCTTTAGCTTTCCACTCCTGTTTAGTCCCTAATTAAATTGGTTCCTGTTACAAGAACTGCTATTTGACCAGTGACTTTTTTTTTTTATTTTAAGTAGAGGAGCTTTTTTTAATGTTAGGCTCTTGTACTACAGTCTTCTTTAAATAATTAAAACGTAAGTGTTTGAAAGAGACAAACTCAATATAACAGACGTTACCACCAGGAATGAGGACAGTAAAAGGAAACCTGGCCTTGGAAGTACAACTATAATCGTGCTCATTTAAGAGAACGACAAACCATGACAATAAAACAGGTACAGCAAACTGAGCAAGCTCAGCATCAATCAGAAGGTCTGAATGAAAGAAGAAATGTAAGGAGATGAGGTTTTATCAGCACGTACGTATCCTTTACACCTAAGGGATAAATGACCTGTTTGGACCTTGGCACCATTACGGCACAGGCCTGATAAGCCAATGCTGGGGGTACTCTTGCAAGGCGAGGCCGGGGTACCTCTCATTCTCAGTGGGCCATGTGTTACACAGACTTTTGGAAATAATGAGGCATATAGCAACCTTTTGGAATGTTACAGTAATGGGAGTGCAGATACAGGTCTCTACTGGCAGTATAATTCTCCAGTCTGTTAGAAGTCGCATGGAGTACCCCCTCATAACAATCCGCTCTGCCCAACTCCTCCGTCCACTCTGACACAGAGAGGGGGGAATGGTGTCCCTCCAGTGGCGTAGGATGACCCTATCTGCAGTAATCAAGGCCCTTTAATGCCACCTCTTGGTGTAAGGGGTTGCTGCAGCCAAGCACCTGTCATGCACGTCTCAGCATTATCAATAGGGCTGCGAAGAAAGTCAGAGGAAAGATAACAGCACGGCAGGGCTGTAAGACCCCAACCAGTAAGTATTCAGTTGTGTGCACATCCACAATAGATGGGTAATGCTCCCTGACTCTGATTGGCAGCACCAGCATGCATCAGTGGGCATAAGATCCCATTTATGGAACTTTGGGGGGAAGGGGTTCTGTGCCATCTATGAAGAATTTTAAATTGAGTGAACTAGTTCTTGTACTACAGTCTACTTCAGGAACTATTTTTAAACAGGGTTTCTCTAAATTGCTTATGACAGAGACCTGGGCAAAATATAGGACTACCAGGATCTAAAAACTGTACAAGTGTTTCAGCTCCTAGGAAGGGCAGACTGCCCCATGCTCTGTTTAAAGTGTCTGGGTCCAGACCATGACTTTACTTATTGTGAGACCTGCCTTAATTTTTGTCCTAGAACCTTAAAGAAGGGGGCTAAAAAGATAAAAGAAATTATGGCTTCCCAGTGTGCATCCTTGTCACCAAAAAATAATAAAACAGGCTTTGAGGGATTTCCAAAGATGGTGGAAAGCATGCATCAGAAGGGTGTATCTCATGTACAGCAACTCTGAAGACCGAATGGGCCACTGGTCTCTTTCTGTCATGATTCTCCATGTTTCTAAAGGGGGCTGACTGGGGGGGCTGTGGAGGCCAGTCTATGGGACAAAACTGCCAGCCCGCAAACAATGTTGGTGGACCGAGTAGAATGGAGAATTTTAACTTACCCTGCTGAGAGAATTCTAATTTTGCTATGGCAACAACAGGGTTAAGAACACTTGTGGACAAATAACCAAAATCAGGGGCACACCTGAAGAAATAATAACAGCAGCTCCCGAACTTCTGTACAGTTATACTGTGCACAGGAGTCTTTCTCTGAAGTCACAATTTAAAGTGAAATATTACTACCTGTATCTATATCATAAGGCTTCCCAGGGGTTAAAATGAACAATTTCAATGTCCAGTCCACTGGCTGTTCTGCTCACCTCCCTCCCTCAACCTACCTGTCCCCAGTCAGCCTGGACACAGCGGCTCCCTGGTCCTCTTCATCAATTTAACCCTGGCATCTCCGCACACAGAACCTACTACATACTAGACTGCTGCTGCTGCGGACAATAGTGCTGCACTGCCGTCTCTCAGCATGCTATTGCTGACTCTAGTGCGTGTGCATGGTGTGCGTGCGTGTGTGTGGTCTGGCCTGGAGCATTGCCTGAAGGCCCACTGTGGTGCTGACTTCACTTCCAGCTCCCTCTCCTTGAGTTCTGGGGCACAGGTGGGTCCACTGTTAGCGCCTCCTCTCCTACGAGCACTGGGTGGGTGGGTCCACGCACTCCTCTGGACAGTTGTCCGTTTACCAGTGCTGCTGAAAGTGAGCACTGCCTGGCTCAGGGCTGAGTGGTTGACTGCTCCCTCCCTTCCCTTACGCGTGCTCACACTCTGCTCAGAGTCCTGATTCCCTTAAAACCTCATATGTCCCACGGCTCTGTGAAGACAAAGCCTTTCTACCACAGTACCCACAAGATGATTGGCAAATGGTGCCAAACTGCAGTAGCCATCAACGTCAGCCATCTTCATGGTGGTGGACACATGTGCACAACTCTTTTAGCAAACCATGAGGATGACAAATGAGGTGGGGGGGACAAGGTTACTAGTTGGTGTGGCAGTCGTCTGTGTAATACGGCCCTGAGAGCGATGCATCCTAAAGGTGTAGTGCACAGAAAAGGTGCTGGCCAATTGGGCCAGCAAAGTACAGCTTCTTCTGGTCAGACTTCGAAACTGGTGGCCTCGAGCCACCACAAAAGTCGACCCTTGTTTTTATGTTTCCATTCCTGTGAAAGCTGACATGAAGAGAAACCTGCTCAGCCATCTGACAGGCATGGTAAAGGTGGACCAGATACCAGGGTATCTGAAAGGGGGGAACCACGATCCAGAGATGGCAAAAATAAAGAGCCTCAGACCAGTCACTAGAAACAGTGCTTGCTAAAAAGAAACTTAAGACAAAAAATTTCACTCTCACTCCACCAGAACACAGAAAGGAGCAGGCAGATATGACAGAAACATTTCTTCATCTGATGGTGTATCAAAAATGTGGCAATTTTTCCAGACTATTGACGCCATGGGAAATTTTAATACTGTGACTGCCCCGCCCCCTCGAGGCTTGGGCCCCAACCTATCTGCCTGTGGAGGAGGAGGAAGAAGGGTACTATATACAAGAGAAAGGTGACCCCATGGAATCAGAGGATGCACCTCAGCAAGATTTTGGCTCTCGTCCAACACATGAGGACTACTGTTTGTTTTCCTCTTTTATGAGACAAACAGTTGATACACTAAACACCCCCCTCCCCCAAGGAGAATGAAGAGGATACGGAATTTATGGATATAATCTGGTCACCATGCACTGATCACTTAAGAAGGCCATCTCAAAAATCACGTCTGCACCTACTTCTGCTGAAGCCACTGGCAGGAAAATTGAAAAAAAAAAATATCAGGTGGGCAGACAGGTGGAATACCTGTATACCTACCCGCTCATCAAAGGTAGTCTAGACTGCTACTTGAGAAGCAAGTCTCCCAGTCTGAACAGCACCCTGAAAAGGACTCCAAAAACTGGATGCTATGGCCAGAAAGGTTTCCAGCTTCGCCCTGTTGGTCAGGCAGGCACATTATTCAGCACATTTAGCACAGTACCAGAAAGCACTGTGGAACACAATTCTGGCACTTGCTGATAAAGCAGATGGTGAGCTGGCATAGGACTTAATGGCCACAGCAAAAACAGCCCCAGATGCCACTAAATACCATTTCTACACTGCTGTGGACACTAATGACACTGCTGTAAGATTTTTAGCCCGGGCAGTGTCCTTAAGAAGATTTTCCTGGGTAAGGATTACAATCCTTTCCCATGACATTCAAGCCAAAGCCATGATTTCTCTTTTGAAAGGAATCAACTTTTTGGCGACAACAATTAAAATGAAGTACTCTCTGTAATTCTTGATCTGCCAAGAATATCTTCACCACTGATTCACATTAGTGGGTCTGAGCAGGATGTGTTAAGATCCAGTGGGAGAAAGAACTTCTCAAAATCCACTTCATCGTAAAAGGCTGTACATTTCCAATTAGGATCAAAGAATGCAAGAGCCGTTTTGATTGTATGAAGTCCTTGGTTCTGTCCAGATAAAAACCTAAGGACCTTCTTTAAAGATGTTCCTTGCCGTTTCAAATTCTCTTTTTTTTTTTTGATACACCCAAAAAGTTTTCAAGGCTGTTTTACTGGCACAAGTACATTCTTAAATATATGGAAGCTTTACTAGAAGAAAAAATTACTCACCTTAGTAATTGCTTTTCTTCTCATGGAGTCTTGCTGTATTAGGACTAAATGCAATTTGCCACTGCACTCAAACTGCCCCGGAGAGGATAGGGTTAACTCCAGAGCAGTCTGGAGTTCCACAGCGCGAGGGCGCTGTTCAAAGCTCTATCTGGCTAGTTTCAAATGAAACTGCCAGGTTCTTTACGAAGCTAAACTAATATAGCAAGTCTGTGTGGAAAAAACTCTACACTAGCCATTGGCTACTTACCAGTAGTAGAACAACAAAAAACAACAACAATCATAGAATAATAACAAAATCACCTGTTATTGTTAGAATCACCCATGACAAGCACTAATAGGCCCCCTCTCCCCAAAAGACTCAAGTCCAGAGAGGGAGCCACCTATCACTTAACAAAAAACAGAATCACCTAGTTCCTAACCCAAATGAACAAAAAGGGGGGAGGAGCTAGAGAGAAATTGAAATGGCATGACAGAGCTTGCACCAATCTGACAACCCCATACTCAAGTGGGAGTTCTGAGCGGGGTAGGAGGGAGGGTTGTCCTAATACAGCAAGACTCCATGAGAAGAAAAGCAATTACTAAGGTGAGTAATTTTTTCTTCAAACACCATGAAGTCTTGCTGCTATTAGGACTAAATGCAGATTATACAGCAGTACCTCCATGGAGGAGGGTCAGAACCTACTTGGGGGAATAGGCTCTGAAGCACAGCTGTGCCAAACCGAGCATCTCTCCTGGACTGGACATCCAGGGAATAATGCTTGGTAAAGGTGTGGACTGTTTTCCAGGTAGCAGCTTGGCAAATTTCCAAAATGGGAATATGTCTAGCAGCCGCTAGAGATGCAGCTGTACCCCTGGTGGAATGAGCCCTCAGTCCTGAGGGAGGTTCTCTACCTAGTTTTTGGTAACAGAACTGGATACAAGAGACAATCCACCTCGCAATTGTCCTCTTAGTGGTAGGTCTCTCTTTGCCAACTTCTCCATAGGTAAGGAAGAGTTGGAGGGATTCGAACCTGTGACCCTTGGTGCGTTCCAAATAGTAGCTTAGGGCTCTTTTGACGTCCAGACTGTGCAATCTCCTCTCCCCCCTGAGGAGGAATGCTCAGTGAAAAATACTGGAAGAGAGATGGATTGGTTGAGATGAAAATCTGAAACCACTTTAGGTAAAAACTTTCTGTTAGTCCTAAGGACTACCTTATCTCTGTGAAAAGAAATAAAATCTTCTTCTACTGACAAGGCCTGTAATTCACTTATATGTCTAGCAGAAGTGATAGCCACTAGAAAAACAGTCTTCCAAGTCAAAAACTTGAGGTCTGCCGAGGACAGAGGCTCAAAGGGGGTGCATTAGCTGAGCAATGCAAACATTCAGGTCCCATGCAGTGAGCTGGTTCCAAAGGGGTTAGTGTGAAGAACCCTCAAAAACTTGGAAAAATACAGGGTGAGAAGAAAGGGAAGCAGGCTTCCCGCTGACACAAAAGCAGAGACAGCTGCCAGATGAACCTTTAAGGTAGCTGGCCTAAGGCCTAAGGAATTTAAATGGACCAAATAGTCCAGTAAATGGGCAGATTAGCAGATTCTGGGATAATCTGCTTTCAGAACACCAAATGGAAAACCTCTTCCACTTAGAATTGTAAGTGGCTCTAGTGGAAGGTTTCCTGAAGCCTTTAAAATATCCAGGACACCTTGAGAAAGGTGTAAATCACAAATTCTAGCTCCTCAAGAACCAGGCCTTGGTGGAGGAACTGAGGTTCGATACCACACTCTCCCTGTGCACAGGTCAACAGGTCGTGGGTCCTGGGCAAGCTGAGGAGGTGGAATGTCAGGAACAGGAGGAGAGGGTACCAGGGCTGTCTGGCCCAGTCTGGAGCAATCAGAATCACTCTGCAGGGCTGAGTTCTGATTTTACTAGTACCCTGAAGAGGAGGGAAGGGGAAAAGCATACAAGAACTTCTTCCAATCCAACTGAAAGTCCCGTGGGACTGATCCCAGAACTGGAGGCCTGCAACAAAACAGGGGAAGTTGGTGGTTGTCTGGGGCTGCAAAAGATCTATCTGAGGGTGCCCCATCTGGCAAAGACTGACCCCAGCACCAGAGAATTCAGAGCCCATTCGTGATGGCCCTGAGAAATCCTGCTGAGGGCATCCGCCAGGACATTGTCCTTCCCTGGAAGGTGAACTGCTACCAGGGAGGTGTTCAGAGAGTAAGCCAGAGACCACAACTTCATTGCTTCGGTGCACAAGGCTGATGACCGAGTGCCCCCTTGCTTGTTGATGTACCACATTGTTGTGGTGTTGTCTGTCCTGACTTGGACTACCTTGTTCTGGACAGTAGTCGAAAACCTGGAGAGCTAAGAGAACAGCTCTGAGTTCCAAAAGTTGATGTGGAGCAGAGATTCCTGAGGGGACCACACCCCTGAGTGGAAAGGTCGCCAATGTGCCCCCACCCTAACAGGGAGGCATCCGTGGTGAGGGTGAGGGAATGAAGAAGGTAAGAAGGGGACCCCTGAGTTAAACTGCTTCGATCCTGCCACCACTGAAGGGCTAGGATCAGGGTTTTGGTCACTGGATTAACTTGGATAGGGGTCCTTCCTTTGAGACCAGTAGGACCTCAAGTGGAACTGGATGTCTCTCATCTGAAATCTTGCTCCCTCCACGACAGCTGTGGAAGCAGCCATGTGCCCTAGGAGTTGCAAAAAGTGCCTTGCTGGTCAAGAGACCCGCAGGGTAAAGGAGGATGCCAGGGCAATGAGTCTGTCCACTCTTTCGGAGGGTAGAAATGCCCTGGCTGACTTTGTGTTCAATTCTGCACCTATGAAAGTTAGTACCTGAACTGGTTCCAGAACTGACTTTGGAAAATTCAACAGGAATCCCAGAGAAGTGAGAAGTTGCTGGAGACTTGCAAGTGGGATTTTACCTGATCTGGAGACTGACCCACTATGAGCCAGTCGTCCAGGTAGGGAAACACAGCAACCCCTTGCCTTCTTAAATGAGCCACTACTACAGCTCAACATTTTGTGAAAACCCTTGGAGCAGAGGTAAGGCCGAAGGGCATTGCTCTGAACTGGTAGTGGCCAAAGGGTAGTTCAAACCTGAGGTACTTTCGGTGAGAAGGCCTGATCAAAATATGAAAATAGGCGTCCTTGAGGTCCAGGGAAGCTAGCCAGTCCCCTGGCCTTAGGGAAGGCAGAATCATTGCCAGAGTTAACATTTTGAACTTTGGTTTCAAAAGGTGCTTGTTCAGGAACCTTAAATCTAAGATGGGCCGCCACTCTCCTGTCTTTTTTGGGGTAAGGAAATACCGAGTACAGACCCTTGCCCTGATGGCAAGGAGGAACTCTTTCCACTGCTTTGCAGCCCAGCAGAGAAGAAACCTCTGCTTCCAAAGCAAGGGCTTCTGAAGGATTTGCAGGTGGAAAATGTCTGGCTCTCATCTTTGGGAACTGTTTGAAACTGAGAACCAGACCTTGCTTACCACCTCCAGAACCCATTTGTCCGGGTTAGGACAACCAGTTCTGGCTGAAACAAGCCAACCTGCCCCCACGGTACAGGAGAATCGGCCTGGGCACCCCATCAGGGTGCCTGCTTGCCAGCAGCTTTATTCTGAGGAGAGGAGATGGTCTGCCTGTGCCCGTCTACCCTGCCTCTGAAAAAACCCTCTGTGCAAAGGCTGAAGAGGCCTGAACTTGATAAAGGGCCTGTGTGGAGCCTGCCCCTACCCCTGGGGCATGCCTTTGTGGAATGGCATGCCTCTCCTTAGCTTGGGCACTTTTGTAGGTAGTTCTGTATTCATCCATTTTCTTCATGTAATTTTCTGTTTGATCCCCAGAGAGTTTCCTACTACAGGAAAAATCTATAGCCTTTGCCTGAGTATCTTGGGACAGATTAGTGCATCTAAGCCATGCCAACCTCACGGAGAGCTACAGAAGTGGCCATGACCCTATAGGAAACATCATTAACATCAACGGCAGTATGAAATTGAACTTTAGAGGCTTCATGCCATCAGCAGCCACTTGTTCCTACTCACTAGCCAGCTGGCCTGGGCCTGCTTGGCTAACTACAATATAGTGTCCCATCTAGATTTCTGATATCTAGCCACATAAGCCATATAATTAGCCTGCCTGAGTCCCAATGAAGCTGCCATATATTGCTTTTTCGCCATGGCATCAATCTTCCTGGAATCCTTATCAGGAGGATGTGATGCCAGGGAATATTAGCCTTGTCACAGGCTGCAGCTTGAACAACACCTACATGACTACACTGCTCAGTGAGGAAGTCTGTATCAGGGCCTGATAAAGTATACCTTCTGTCCATTTTCTTATCTACAGGAGGAACAGAATGAGGATTTTTAAAATCTTTGTTGTTTGCTTCCTAAATGACTTATGCAAGGAATAGACAACCTTCTAGACTCTGGAATATCCATCATTTCTACATAATCAGGCTCCTCTTGCTCATCCACAGCCTCCTAAAGGGAGCTGGAGGGTTTCTGCCACCTTTTATAAAACATAAAATAAGAAGGGACTCAGACAGCAAAGGGGAGATTCTAAGGGTCTATCTGGAGAAATGCCGTTCAATGGGCACGTCCAGACCTTCCCAGTCACAAATACACTGATCAAATTCCTCCTCTCCCTCCTGTGGTTCATAAAACTCCTCAACATCATAATCCGAACCACTGGACCTGAACGAGCCACCCTTTCCCAATTATAGGGGCTCGACAAGTCCCTGAGACAAAGACTGAACAATCTGAATGGCTTTTGCTATTTCTGCAGCAGTTGGAGAGACAATTTTGAATCCAGACCTGCTGATTTCTTTGTCTTTTTGCTGGAGCTGGTTCCTCTGGACCAGCTTTTCTTTCTTGAGGAAGTCTCGCCCTGGTCAGAGGGCACTCCCTCTGTCCAGTGGGTACTGGACCGGCTGGCCATCCGGTCAGCTGGACTTTTGGCCTCCTCGCCCTGAGCCGCCCAATCTCTTCTCCAGGGTGGCTGCAGGGAAATTTTACACACCTGGCAGTCTGACAGGAGGTGGTCAGCCCCAGACAGTAGACACAAGTGGTGTGTGGATCAGCCTTAGCAAAGGCTTCCCCACAGACATCACAGTGTTGAAACCCAGTGGGCCGGTTTTTCTTTTGGGTTTCTGAACTATTTGCCAGCCTAACCAACAAACTTGCCCTTTAAGCGGCCGTGTAGGCAAAGACTATCTCGGTTCCTAACACGTGTCACGGGTATTGGAAAAACCCCAAATAAATTAAGGTTTTTAGAACCGATAAGAACCGGGTACCGCACTTCTAAAGCCCAAAAATTGTAAAATAAGGCACCGATCGGTTCAGACTGAACCGATAATGTATTTCCACACAGACTTTATTTTTAGTACTTACGGTTTACCAGATAGAGCTTCTGACCGAATAGCAGTAATTTTTAAACACTTGCCGGTTCAAATGAACCGAGTAAACTCGCCTGAACCGCGAAATGAACCGAGTTGAAGGAGCTGATCTCCGGAGCGACTGTTCAGTGAAAGCGGAGTAAAGAATCTGGCAGTTTCATTTGAAACTAGCCAGATAGAGCTTTGAACAGCGCCCTCGCGCTGTGGAACTCCAGACTGCTCTGGAGTTAACCCTATCCTCTCCGGGGCAGTTCGAGTGCAGTGGCAAACTGCATTTAGTCCTAATAGCAGCAAGACTTCATGGTGTTTGAATAATGTTTTATCCTATCATGTCACATGACATCCAGCTAAGAACATATACAGGACGGCAGCAAGGAAATTAAGCTGCTGGCATCATTCAAGGCACTTTACATACGTCTGTCCACTTTGGTTACCATTTATTTTTTATTAACAGCCTTGTCATTCTGCATGTACATCTGAACTGTTTGAACAGCTGTCAAGTATGACTTTTTATTGGGATTTTTTCCAATTATTTTTGTCCTCAGCCAACCATCTCTGAAACTGCAACTCTGAACGCAGATAAAACCAAAAGAAGCATGGCAACCCCTGTATTTCCTTTTTCTGCTATATTCACAACCACATTCTTCATCTATCAAAAAAGTTTTCTGAAAATTACATTGATATAAAAATAGGTTACTCACCTGTAACTGTAGTTCTAGGAGTGGCATATAGTTCACATAACGAAATGGGCAGACTAGGTGGGCCAAGCGGTCCTTATCTGCTGTCAAATTCTATGTTTCTACATAGGCAGTTCCACCATAACTGCAGATTCATCAGAACGTCTTCAAGCTAAGCTCCTCCCACCCACCACGGTGGTATACTCCTCGGCTCCGCCCTGTCTCATCAGATCTTACACGCTGCAAGCAGGGATCCTTGTGCCACCTGCCAGGGGAGGTCAGGTGAGTTCCGTGAATGTGCACCTTATAATACTCCTAGAATTATGGTTACAGGCGAGTAACCTATTTTCTAGTGTGTGGATAAAGTTTACTATCCACACATAGACATACCTCCAGCAGTTCTACGGGAGGAGAGGGGCAAGGAAACAGCCCCCCAAGGCAGTGGTATGTCTGATGGAATGAGTCCTAAGCCCCACAGGAGGCTCCATACAAGACAACCTATAGCAGAGGCTGATGCAGGATGAGATCCACCGACAATCATCCACTTTGTTGTCTGCCTGCAAGGCTGGCTTCAGCGTAAGTAACACACAGCTAGCGAGCCTCACCTCGAACTCCAGCTGTGCACGCCCCTTAACAGGAGAGTGCACTCTGCAGGTCCAGGGTAGAAAGCTAGCAGTTAGCCTCCGAAGATGGGCTGTTTAAGTATACCAAGAGGTTTCACCTGGTTAAGGTGAAAGTCCAATACAGCAGTCAGAGAGAACTTCGAGTGGGGCAAAAGATGACCTTGTCCCTGCTGAAAACCAGATACGGAGACTCCACTAAGAGCACCCGAGGCTCACTGATCCTTCTGGCTGACGTAATGACCATGAAGAAGGCAGTCTTCCCCAACAGATGTGACATGTCACGCCGGTGCACAGGCTTGAATGGCATGTACATGAGCACTACCAGCACGTGCAGTAGGCCCACAGTGATGGTGGTTCACGCGCCAGAGGGACAGGTGGTCTAGACTCTTAAAAAGGATCAGACAGCCTTCCTGGGCCAACGCCAGCATATCAGCTGGTATGCAGAGATGCCCGCCAGGTGCACCCTGAGGGTCGCGGGCTCGCAGTCCCAACAGGAAGAGGGATCTATGGTACTCAAAGATACTAATCACAGGTCAGGCAAGGGATCAAGCTCCTTGCTCTGACACCAAATGGAAAACCTCTTCCATTTAACGGTGCAGCACCGCTGAGTCTACTCTTTCTGGGAGGCCTCCACATCATGGAGCACAGCCTCAGAAAGATCCAAAGCCTGGAACTCTAGCAGCTCAGGAACCAGACTGAGGTGTGGGTACTGCTGCAGTGAACTTCCCTGCTGTCCAATCAGCAGGTCCGGGTGAAGAGGTATTCGCCATGGAGGCCTGATGCAGTGGAGGATCCAGGTACCAGAACTGCTGTGGCTAGCCTGGAGCCTCAGGATCATCCGTGCCTTGATCACCACCTTGGGCATCAAGGGAAAGGAGGAAAGGCATATACAAGGCCAAGGCCCATGGTCTAGAAAGGCATCCCCCAATCAGTGTTCTGGACAGTGTGTGTGTGGGTGGAACAACAGCCTCAGTTTTGTGTTCTCCCAGGAAGCAAAGAAATCTAGCAGAGGGTACCCCAGTGGAAGAACAAGTGGCTTACCACCTCCTGATGCAGGGATTACTTGTATAACGTCTCCCACCCAGCTGAGAGCTATGCTGGCATCCGAAAGCAGTATTAGGGGAGGCCACTGCCGGGTGTGCTGGGCCCTTCAGATGAGATGTTAAACCGAGGACCCTTCTACCATCCTGGTGGGTGTCCACGTGGAAGTAAAGAACCCAGGCACTCTTCGCAAAGAGTACGGACATTCCGGTGTCCTGGCCAATATTCCTTCCCATAAAACCAATTCATGTAATTATTCAGGCTGTGTGGGTGCTGATGTTGATATGGCTGCCACTACACATTCAGTCACTTCACTAACAGTCCAGCATTGCTTATAAAGTGCTTTGGGATACACTGTGTATGAAAAGCGCTATATAAATGCTGATGATTCTTCTTCTGACAGTTGACTATTCACTCTGGCAACAGGGATCAGAGATCTGCACACAGGATGTGCAAGAGGGTCTTGATGCAGAGGGCCTCCTAACACAAGGGAAGGGAGTGTGTTCCACTCAGCTTATTTAGGTAGAACATGGTCATGGTGTTTTCCGTCTGGACATGGATGGCCTGATCCCTGACCTTTTGCAGCGCCGTCCCCGAGATGACCCTCACCACAGACGCTTCAGGTCTCGGGTGGGGAGCTCACCTGGATGGGGTGAAGTCTCAAGGTGTATGGAGCCCACTGGAAGCTCGTCTTCACATCAATGTTCTAGAGATGAGAGCGGTCCTCTACGCACTCCAGGCTTTCCAGTCCATGATCCTACTGTGTACCATCCTGCTCCAGACGGACAACACGGCGGTGATGTATTACCTCAACAAACAAGGAGGCGCACACTCTTACCCCCTTTGCAGGGAGGCCATGAGAGTGTGGGATTGGGTAGTCGGACACGGCGCAAGCTTAATTGCGGTACATGTTCCCGGCGTGGACAACACGATCGCAGACGGTCTGAGTCGCACTCAGGCCAGAGTCCACTAGTGGGAACTTCTTCAGGAGGTGGCAGAGGATCTGTTCCTTCGATGGGGAACTCCAGAGCTAGATCTATTCGCATCCCCATCCAACACAAAACTGCCCAATTTTGCTCACTAGATCCAGGGCCTGGAGTTTTCTGGCGAGGCAGCGTTGTCCCTCTCCTGGGTGAACAGATTCCTCTCGCTTTCCCTCCTTTCCGTTGATCCAGCGAGTTCTCCTCAAACTGCGCGGGAGGCGTACGATTAATTCTGGTGGCCCGTTTTGGCCCAGACAGATCTGGTTCCATTGCTGGCTCAACTATCCGGGAACCTCCGCTCCCGCTGCCGCGCAGTTCTCACCTTCTGTCTCAGAAGCAAGGTTCATTGTTGCACCCGGATCTTCGTTCTTTGAACCTGCATGCATGGCTCCTAGAGACGTAGCCATCATGCGACACGGGGTCTCGCAAGAGGTTGCGGAGGTCCTCTTTGTAGCCAGGAAGCCAGCTACACACGCTACTTATGCCATGAAATGGCGTCTGTTCTGTCTGTGGTCACGAGCCCGTGACCTCTCCCCCTTAGGTTGTCCTGTGGGGACAGTTTTGGACTACCTCCTTTCCCTTTTCAACTCGGGGTTAGCCTACTCTATTAAAGTACACCTTTGCGCTATTTCGGCCTATCATCTGCCGGTGGGTCAGCGCACTATTGCTCAGCTTGTTGCTTCTGGGGAGTTTCTGAGAGGGGTATTACACCTTAGGCCTCCTATCAAGGACCCAGTTCCCCCATGGGATCTCCTTTTTGTCCTGGAACAGCTCACACTTCCTCCCTTTGAACCAGCCACGGATTGCGAGCTACGTTTTCTGTCGTGGAAGACGTTGTTTTTAGTTGCAGTTACTTCAGCCAGAAGGATTTCTGAGCTTCATGCCCTCATGTGTAAAGAGCCTTATTTAGTTTTTCATCGAGACAGAGTGTCTCTGAGAACAAATCCAAAGTTTTTGCCTAAGGTGGTCTCAGCTCTCACTTTAAATCAGGCTGTTGATCTCCGGTCTATTTCGAGCTACTGAATAGGGGAGGCTTTGCTCCACTCTGGATGTTCACCGCAGCCTGAGGTATTACCTCAATAGAACTAAGCCCTTCGGACTTCTGACCAACTCTTTGTCTCTTTCACACACAAAATGAGAGGATGGCCAGTGTCTAAGCAATCCTTATCCCGCTGGCTCGTGCAGTGTATCTCTCATTGCTATTAATCCAAGCAAAAGCCCTCCGGGTTCCATCCGGGTCATTCCACTAAGGCGTGGCCACTTCCTTTGCAGCTCTCAAAATGTCTCAACCTCAGCCATTTGCGCTGCTGCTACTTGGAGCTCTGTACATACCTTTATCAAGCACTACAGTCTGGATATCGCCTCTAGGCGAAGGGCCGGCTTTGGCCAGGCCGTGTTGCAGGGCCTCTTGTCCTGAGTCGGGACTAGGCTGGGTTTTCTCCGCTTCTTCCTCTTCCTCCTCCCGATGTTTGTGGGACAAGCATTATTGCTTGGGAATCAGTCCTAATGGTGTAACCTGCTGCAAGAGCTGTATCTCGAAGTAAGATAGTACAGTTACGTAAGAACTTACCGTAACAGTAGATCTTCGAGAACAGCTCTTGCAGCAGGTACCTTCCCGCCCTCCGTGTCCCCCTTGGAGGAAGTATTGCTCGTTGTTGCCTTAAAAAAAAAAAAAAAAGGTGAGATATTAATCAAATCAGCGAAGAAGGAAGGATTGACAGGGAAGGAAATTTTTTCCTTCCGTATGGCTGAACGGGCGCAGAAGTCGGATATTCACTTGGCTAGAGTGAATGGATTTTCGTTTCTTTTGGGGTTTTTGTACCCTTATTGCCTTCTGACGGTGGATCTCGGTCTCCCTTCTGCTGTCACCCTCGGCCGGGAGTCTCCAGGCGGAGAACTGGGATTCTGGCGGGACCGCTCTTTTGTACCACTCCTGACGCCGGAGGCGGGACCGACGCTGTGTCCCCTCACTGAAGATAGCTAGCCAGAAAAATTTCCGAGGTCCTAGCGCCTGCCGGCTTCAGTCCTAATGGTGTAACCTGCTGCAAGAGCTGTTCCCGAAGATCTACTGTTATGGTAAGTTCTTACGTAACTGTACTTTTCCAGTAGAAGCTGTTTTTAAAATACCAGTTTTGTCATTGTTCGTCTTTACTAGTTTCTCAGTAAACTCGGTGGGAGTTTCCTATTTAAACTCTGTTGGTAAGTACCATTTTAGTACTGTATGATGTAGCTCATGCCCCTTTCAGTCACAGAGTTCTACATTAGAACATGGGTGTGTTGTGCCAGCAGTCTGAACTCGAGGACATAAACTACATCATGCAGTTTAAAATGCTTGTGTGTGACCCTGAAACCCAGTGACTTTACTAAAAGGTTAGTAAAGCTGGAATGATAACAAGAATGGCAACTCATGTTTTAAAATCAAAAATACAAGCTTGCTGAATGCAGTTTGCCATATTTGTTAGAGAATATCTAGTAAAAATCAGTACATCCAGTTTATCCATCGGTATATGTTAGAGAGAAAAATCATCACATCGTTTTTTTAGTAATGATGTATTTCTGGCCGAATCATCAGTGTATCCATTTATCTTTTCATTATATTTTATTCCCGAACTGAGATGTGGGCTTTTTAAATGTAGCTGGCCATGCCCACTTTGAATAAACTAAACATCTGGGTGAGATGTTGTGCTGTTTACCTTTAGAAATGTGTGCTGCTGGCCCGGTGGCACAGAGGGTTGAGGTGCTGGACGCCACACCTCGAACCCACGCGGTGACCGGGTTTGGAACTGACTCGGGTGCCAGCAGAGAGTGGTAGGATGGAGCGTCCATAGGACTGCTCTCCTCCTCTGGGGTGGGTTAGGGATGCATGGTCGCTCTGCAGCAGCCCCCTTTGGAGAACGGGAGCACAGCAGAGGGATTGCATTACGGGGAACACCAGGAAAAATGGAAATGCCGCTCTGGGGACTGGCCGGCTGACGGCTGACAGCCCCAGACACCTCTGAAGACCCCCAGGAAGTCACGGAAAGCTTCAGCAGTGCCCGGGACTGAGGAAAAATAGTGTGCCAGTCTCCTTCCCCCTCGGAAGAGAGGGACCCACCCAGTACAGGGTTACACTGGGCTATCCCGAGGATGGCTGCAGATCTGAGGTAAGGTGGCTTGGGGAAATAATAGGGGGATGTCTGAGGTCATGGCAACTCCTGAAGGAGAGTATCTGCAGAGCACAACGGGGTATAAATAGAATATACAAAAAAAAAAAATGTGTGCTAGTACTCTCCAGCTTGTAAAATCAAAACATAACCTCAAGGGATGGGATTTGTTAAAATTGCTAATGCGGCCATCTTTCATGACAAGAGTCATTAATTATAACATTTGTAATAAAAGCTGTTTTAAAAAGACAGAAACATATACTGATGATGAATCTAATTAGACAGGTAGGATGTAATGTATGTCAGAAATATATTATTGCTACAAAAATGTAGTGACATTGTTTGCTCACTTGCTGCTGCTTTAAAACAAATTTACCAGCACAATGACACATTCGAGGGAGTGCAGTAATGTTATAAATAACTGCTTTTAATGGTTGTCTGATGACTTTCGGCTGCACTTTGTGTCTTATCCCCCACCCACCCACCCTGGGCATGCAGTAAATTGGCATGACTGCATACGTTGTTGTGTGTTCCTGCTTACATATTTCCAAGGTTCAGAACTCCTTTCTGTTTGCTTGATTTTCAGCACAACCCTATTTTATAAGTGTGATAACACGCTTTCAGGGATGTGTGTATATATTTGGCTTAGCTGCACACAGCTTCCTCTAAGTGTATGTAAATTAGAGTATGTACACACCTTGTCATGTGTCATCATATTTACTCTGAGTGGAAGTCAAGCTGCAGTAGGCTTGCATTTTAGGTACTCTCATAGCTGAGAGATCCTTATGGTGGAATACTGTAATTGGGTACTAAAAGCGTGAAAATGCAGTATAACAGAGGTTTGCAAGAAAACATTTTAGATTTGCTCCAACCATGTGTAATTGACATTGTTTTGAACGAGTACCCAATGTAGCGCAAGAAAAATTACTTACCATGGTAATACTGTTTCTTCCAAGGGATCTCCTAGTAGGGTTAGACAGTATGCAGTCAGCTCAGCATGAGGTTGCAGGATCACATTTACATTATTGCTTCTACTTTGAGGCAGCTGTTCTGCAATTAGGTTGAGCAATGGAATGTTTGAACTTCTAAAAGCCTTATTGGGAGAGGAAATAGAGTTGATCTCTTCAACTTTAAACAACAACAATAGTTAAACACGTGTCGGCTTATATTGCATATTTTGTATATAATTACAGTAGCTCCCTTTTCTGTACTGCTCCATGTTGTCACTGAGAAGTCCTGTTCAGTCATATGAACTCCTGCTAGGGGCAGTGACATCCCCACAGAACACTGCTGATAATGAGAGTTCCTGAAACCGTCGGTCATGGTGCCAGTGTTCAAGAGGCACAGCAGCACGTTGCAGTAGCTCCAGAATTCAACTAAATCTTGGCGGCTGTTGTTTTTTTCTCCTTAAAAGTTAACTCTAGCAGAAACTTGCTGTTTGTCTGTACAGGCAGTACTCACTGAATTCAGTCATGCCTGTTTTAAAGTGGCATATAATAATGAAGAAACACGAAACATGATTGTGATCTGTCACCTGCACGTCATATGCTCTGGCTCCCTGTGCACATCCAATGCCAGTCTTGTGCTTGTGACATCACAGTGTGCTGCTGTGAAACCATTGTGATGTCAGGGGTAGACAGCAGCGAGAGCAGATGGAGACTGGGGGACAGTGATCCTGTTTTTATCACGAATGCTGCCCCCTTCAGCCCAGGCAACTAATGCTACATCCATCCCTTCTCTGGCACTTCCTTCCGACCTCCAGTACTACAGCAGAGTTCCTACAGTGTGCCGGTTTCTTTGGGGCTTGTACAGCTACCCCCTTCAGGCATTACTCTGCACACATCAGGGATATTTTCTCCTCAAGATTGCCCCAACTTTCTGAACGAAGTTGTGGCTGTGCACTGCACTAGCCTGCTGTTCTCCCTCCCTAGAGGAGTATTATCTGGGGCCCTCTGTCCCACCCCCACCCAGATTGCAGTGTCCTGGTCCCAAACCCAGACCACCAGCATCATGAGTGATCTTGTTTCCACGTTGCAGTTTGTTTTTTAATTTATGCATCCATTTCTGTGGTACAGACCCCTTCCCTGGGTCTGGCCAGTCCTACCGCCCCATTTCCCCAGTGCTTTAATCCCCAACACATGGCCAAGCAAAGCCATAGCAGGAAATGGGGCCCAAGTGTGCAGCAGGTCATCCTGCATGCACCAGGCTATTTACAGGTTTTCTGATCCCTTCCCCGCAGGACAGTTGGCACGCGTGCCGTCAGGGAGCCCGCTCAACAGCCTTCTTTGGCTGCTGCACTACCAGCCCTGGTTGCCCAGGTGGCCAGTATTGCAAACGGTAGCTGTACCATTACACAGATGGGCCACCTTCCTGTTTTCATGTTAAAGTATAATGTTAGGAAGAAACTGGGAGCCAAATGCAGAAAATTCAATCTCAACAGAAACATATCTAAAATTATGTTTTTGCAAAGTTTACCCTGTGAGATTAGGCTCTTCGAAGTGCTGCAGACGCATCTGGGAAAAGATTGAAAATATTTTGACACAGTTCAGCTTGTACTTCATACATCTGCTATAGATTTATCATCCTCCTACTGATGGAATTTGCATAAAAACAGGATCTTTAGGCCATGAGTTCAACTGCCTACTGCTTATTCCCACACTAGAAGTCGTGATACTCTGCTGTGACATCACAGTCTGTTGCAGTGGAAATAATGTTGCTGTCTCAAGCTGAGTATTATGACATCAGCTGGGGAGTAAGCAGTAGGAGCTGATGAACTCCCAAGAAGCAAAGATGCTGTTTTCATGCATATGACCTTACTAATGCATAATGTGGCGAAGAAACCTACAGCTAATACAAAACATGAGCTGAAGTGCCTCCAAATATTTTGGTTTTTCGGAGCTGTCCCTGAGGCTTTGCCAGCTCTTTAAGGGCCCTACTCCTGTACATGTTTGTTTAACATATTAACAGAGAAGTGGTTATAATCCCTTGACATTGGCCATTGAGATTTGTAAATTATGTTTTTATTTTGTTTTATAAAAAAAATGTTTTGGGGGGTCATAAATATGAGCGACTTCAGAGAGGAGTGAAATATTTTAGAAGTCCTCATTGTATAGATATGTATGTATCAACAATTTTTTTTTTAAGTCAATCTGGTTATTACAACAACCTGTGTAAAGTGTAAGTATGAGACTGTTGCAGTTAGCCACTTTCTGTATGTTTGTGTAAATACATTCCATCATTTTTAAGAATGTGGGTAAGTGTCTTAATTATGTTGAAGCTTTCTCCGGCTTTATTGTAAATTGCTTGTACGTTGTTGTCTCTTCTAATATACAACCTCCAGGAACTAGCACAAACATGAAGTTCTGGGTAATTTAGAATAAAGTCACATTTTAAATTTACCAGCTGGTTTCTTCATTTTCATATTGCACTTGTCTTTACATGTGATGAAGCAGATCCCCCCCCCCCCAAGTTCACTTTGTGTTCGTAAAGGAGTAACTGTTTAGGACTTTGCTTCTGGGTAGGCATGAAGCTGCTGTGTTTGGAGGAACATTTTGAGGTTCAACAAAAGAAAGTGTAGCAAAATGTTTAAATATGTGAATGTTTTTCTCTCTTCAGCTGGTAATACAGTACTATATACCCAAATGTATTTGTTTTACCATGTAGCTGTTCTAAATAAACAAAAAAAGTCTTCCAGGAATCGATCTTAGCCATTGATTCACACTAATGGCTCTGAACCAGAACTTCCAGGAGGGCTGGCACTGAGGTAAGCTTCACACATGCATGGCACTGCGAGACTGGCTCACGCTGCATGGCTTACCTCAGCACCATTTCTCAACCGCCTCAGTTCCTTGTTTTTCTGCTGTCGGTGTCGTCAGTGATGGCGTTGCTCACCCTCTGGGAGTCATAACTTCATGTCTGTGTGACAACAGCATTCAGTTCTTCTTAGTTTATTTATCAAGTCTAGGATTACAATTACCTTTGAGCCATGGCTCTTTTACAAAGGTTCCACGTCAGAGAAATACAAATTATGGGGAACATCAAGACAGGCATTACAACAATGTGGACATTGCAAACAGAGTACAGATTAATACAGTTCAAGGGTAGCATTGTAACAAGGCAGCCAGTTTTTAGTGTTTAAAGCTAGAGTTTCTTTTGGTGTCAGTTTAATGTAATTATAACACTTTTTTCTCTCTGTCTGTCATAGCCCTACTGCAGTCAACGGCTATGGACAGTAATGTCAGGGAGCCTTCTCAGACAAGTTGCACCGGCAGCAAAGCTATGTCTGGTCTGCTTCGATGGCCAGTCCTGTGTGCCGGGGCCATCCTCTAGAAGCACAGAAAAATGGGCCTGTTCCAGATCCCGATGGGTTCTTGGTGCCGCCTTGGCCTCAAGTTCTTCCTCTTCCAGTCAGAAGGAAAGAACGGCACTGCTCAGGATTGCACTCTATGAGATCTGCAGGATCTCAGTCTGACAGAGTCGGAGGCTCTCACTGATGCAGTCAACATCATCAGGAGCCTCTTGTTCTAGGAGATCAAGGTCTTGTGCCCAGACCCCTGTCTGTCTCTTAGTGGGGACTCGAGTGGACAGTTCCACCACTGGGCAGCTGTTATGGAGCAGTGGATACAGCATCTGGCTCATTTGCCTCTGCCAGCGGAGCCAGTCGTTAGTCCCTTGGGGTCGGTGGAAACAGAACTGGGTCAGGGCCCTGAGACTGGATAGAGCATTTGGCTCTGGCAACAGCCCCTGGCCCCTTGCTGGTGATTGTGTCGCCAACTCCTTTCCTACTGGCTACATCTCCATTCACTGTCACTGTGATGAGGCTGGCCCCAGTACCATTTCCGGTCACTCCAGTGCTAGCTGGGTTATTGGGGGTAGTGCCGGGAACCTTCCCAGCGCCAGATTCAGTTCTGGTTATGGTGCTGTCAATAGCACAGGTACCTTGTGAATTGGGGCTGTTGCCATGGCCACATTCTGTATTGGAGGGCTTATGATCCACCCCCTCTGTAACCCTCCCCCGGGGAGAAAGTGGAGGGGGATGGGTCTGAGCTTAACCCTACCAGATCATAATATCTTGCACAATACTGAGCACAGAAAGACCATGCTGCTGCTACCACATGTGGCTTTACAGCGACGAGAATTACAACGATAGAAAGTATCGCTACTCCCTGACACTCACCAGCAACAAGGAGTGGATGTAGTCATTAGCGGTCAGGTGCTCTCAGCCGCTTCCCTTGGTGGAGTGGCTAGAGCACCTGACCCAGCAGTGGATGGTTAGGGAAGAAAAAATTACTCACCGAGTAATCTTCTTTCTTCCAAGGGTCCTTTAGTATCAGTAACTTTTTGCACTTAGCTGGCTAGGTGCAACTGCCCTGGAGGTGTACCTTTAAGCGATATTTAAATGAGCTTGGGGCCAAGCCAATCAAAAGACAGGAGGTGGTGTGAGCTGAGTGAAAGCAGTTGAAGGCTTCAGAATTTTTTCAAGGAAAAATGAGGGCAAATCTCCCCAAAAAAGAATCAATAAGATTCAAAAAACATGTAAATGTCCACAAAAGTGGAAACAGAAACAATACGAAATAAAAACTCATCAGTAAGAAGGTAACATAAAGAGCCCTTCTCCAACAGGTGAACCGGAGAGGAAGGGTGGGAGCTTACGGATGCTAAAGGACCCTTTGGAAGAAAGATGATTACTGTGGTGAGTAATTTCTCTTCTTACCCCAGGAGTCCTTAGCATCAATAACTTTTGCAGACTACAGAGTCATACCAAGTGGGAGGTGGGCAGAGAACCTACTTAGGAAAGAGGCTCTGCAGAACCGCCTTGCCAAATTTGGCATCAGATCTGGTCTGCACATCCAAATTGTAGTGTTTCACAAAGGTGTGCACAGATTTCCAGGTAGCTGCTTTGCAGACACCAGTAGGGAATGTCCCTTGCTACTGCGAGCGAGGCTGCAATGCCCCTGGTGGAATGGGTCCTGAGCCCCACTGGAGGTTGGTGACCAGCTTTCTCATAGCAGAATCTAATACAAGAGACCAACTAACCAGAAATAGTTCTCTTGGTAGCTGGTCTTCCTCTGCCTACATCCCCATACACTGAGTGGAAGAACCTCTGGACTGTCTAGTATGCTCTAGGTAGTGAGATGGCTCTTTTGACATCCAAGCTGTGGAGCTTTTGCTCGCCAGGAGTGGATGGCTCAGCAAAGGCAGGCAGAGTAATGGACTGGTTCAAGTGAAACTCTGAAACCACCTTTGGCAAAAATTAATTTTTGTCCTGAGCTCAACTTTTATCGCTGTGAGGATGATGTAATTCAGCTCAGTGCACAGGGCTTGTAGCTCTGAAATCCTCCTTGCAGACGTAATGGCTACCAGGAAGACTGTCTTCCAAGTTACAAACTTGATGTGGGCCGTGGACAGAGGCTCGAAAGGTGGATTCATGAGCCCATCTATGCAAAGGTTCAGGCTCCAAGGAGGAGCGGGCTCCCTGGTTGGAGGCTGGAGGTGCAAGAGGCCTTTGAAATACTGTTTAAAAATGTTGTGGGGGGAAAAAAATGATTTCTTCTTTCCCACGAAAGGTAGCTGAAATTGCTGCCAGGTGTCCTTTGAGTGAAAATGGTTTCAAGTCTGATGCCTGTAGGCATACCTCTCAACTGTACCACATTACGAGGAACATTCCTCATTTTACTTCACAAAATCCTTGTTCCACATTGTGAGGACTTGTCCCACATTCAGTGTTAACATTTTAAAGGAAAAATCTCTAGTAAATGATGCAAAAAATATATTCGATTAAACTTTCTGAACACAAATGCAAACATTTTGACAGTGTTCTGAGCTTCTTAGGTAAAGATTTGATTAAGTGTTCCACATTTTGCTCATTTGTTCCAAATTTTGAGAGGCAATGTTCCACATTTGGGGGACAAAAGGTTGAGAGGTATGCCTGTAGGTGTACCAGGTGGTCTAGCCGCTGAGAGTCTGAAGCTGATAGGGGTTTGACCTTTTCACTCTTGTACCACAGGGAAAACCTTTTCTATTTGGCTGCATGAGTCTTCTTAGTGTTAAGTTTTTTTAGCCATCAGTATTTTAAGGACCTCTTCAGAGTACTGTGAGGATGGAAACTAACTCTTCAGGAACCAGATCTTGGGGTGAAGACAGTGTATGTCTGTACTGCACTCCATCTGAGGAAGGGTCAGCAGGGAGTGAGTTGGAGGCAGGTGAATGGGCCTGTTAACTGGACATTGAGAGAAGGAGAGGGTACCAGGCTTGCCTGGACCAGTCCGGAGCCACTAGGATCATGGATGCAGGCTGATCTTCCTGGACATAAGTCTCCACCACTCATTCACACTAGTGGGATTGGCGCCGGAGGCACTAAGACCCATCGGGAGCAAACTTTTTGCTGGAGGGTCGGCGCGAGAGACGGCGCCGCGAGACACGGCGCCGCGAGCAGCGGCTCGAGCGGTAATGACCATCTCGGCGACGACCCTCCAACCGCCTCAGTTCCTTTTTCCCGCCCGCCGAGGCGCTTCAGTGACGACGCCGCCGCTTGCTGGAGTCAAACTTCAAACTAGCGCATAGTTTTCAGTTTGTTTTTTTGTAACATTATCACGATAGTAGTATCGCTTAGTTTTATTCTATTTTTCGTAAAATTTTTCTAATATTTAAATTTAACTTACTTGAAGAAGTCTCGGCCTACTGGACGGAGTCGACCATGAGCAGGTCAGGTGACGGTAGGGAGACTTCGTATGAAAGCTGTTCAGTCAGCCGGGCTGGGTCCGGTCAGCCTCCTTCTCCTCAGCGGGGTTCCGACTACGGTCAGTCCGATGCCCGGGGGGATGGGCGGTCCCCCCGCCGGCATAAAAATAAACGGTCGCATTCTCGACGCCGGTTCGGCCTCGAAACTCTTCTTAAGCCCACAGGTCAAAGAAGGCATCACTCGAGTCGCCCTCTGGTATGTCATCTGTGAGTAGCGGGTCGGTTACGTCGTTGCTAGTTGCGGTCTCCTTCTTGAGTCGCCAGCTTCCGATAATCGTCGTCCTCGACACGGGCCCTCCCGCCTATAGGTAGGGCTCCAGATGAGCAGTTTCATCAGTGGGCGCTCTTATGGGCCGATGGGCTCGGAGGTTGGTTCTTCTGCCTGGCTCGGTTACCTCCAGGCCCTTGGGCTCCTCCGGCGATCAGGTAGGCGGTTGGACCTTCCTAGTCGCGGCGCCTTCTTGATGCGCTAGCGACTCCGTGCTTGGTGTTCCCCCCCACATGGCTGCGCGGCGAGGGCCTCACCGATGCCCTTATCTCCTGGTATTTTTCCCTTCTCTTGTTTTCCAGGTTCCCGGGGGCTTTTCCAGCGCCTTCTGCAGGAGGTCTGTGGCCGTCGGCGCCGTTTCGAGAACCGCCCGGGCTTCACCAGGCGCCCGTTAGCGGCAGCAGCGTGGTCTCGGCGCCCGTTGGTGGCGCCAGCGTTATCTCACCGGCGCCGCCCGGTATTCACCGTTGGATCGGGCGGCGCGTTAGCGGCGTCGTCTGCGATGCCGTTAGCGGCGTCGTCCGTGTTGCCGTTAGCTGCGCCCGTTACTGCAGCGTCGTCCGCTGACGCGCCCGGGCGTTTGCGGGCCGCGTGCCTCTTGGCGCCGTCGCCTCCTCAGTGCGTCTTCAGCCCGTTTTGCCGTCTGGCGCGGCACCTATAGGGACTCTCCTTGTTTTCTGCCATTTCCTCCTCTCCTAATTTTCCTCCTTTCCTGTCCAAACAGTCCTTTCTGGACCATCAGGAGATGATGTTGAGCTGACCCAGACCTCGGTTGGGTGATGAAGTGGAGGAAACAGGATCTTTCTTTGCTACAGAGCCTGTGGTCGAGGACCTGTCTTTAAGTCTCTGTTGAAGAACCTGGGATCCCTCTTTCTCCAGACTACAGACATCGATCCTGGGAAGATATTAAGACTCAGTATCTTCATGCTTGGAGATCCCTCTGGATTTGGCTCCTCCGATTCAGCCTTCCTTGAGCGCTGTCTCAAATGGTATGGAATAACCCTGCTCTTATTCCCTCAGTGGCTAAATCCATTGATAAAAGTATTCAGCTCCCAAGGATCGTCCCATTTGGCATCCCAAGCCTTTGCGGATCCTATTGTAGTCCTGGCAGAGAATGACAAGGTCGTTCTTCCTCAAACTACTACAGCTCGACCTATTAACAAAGAGTCTCGTAAGATTGATACATTAGGTAAGAGTTCTTTGCTGCCTCCCTCTAAGTATGCGTATGCCAGTTATCAAGGCTATTTTTCTCAGTATGAGTATATCCTGTGGCACTCTATGAAAAGAATGGTTGAAGCTCTTCCAGATTCGGATTCCAAGTCAGAGCTTCTTCTGACCGTTATAAGTATGAGTCCAATAACCAACAGGTCAAAGCCGCCATGGATGCTTTCGACACTGCTTCTCGCTCAGCAGCGCGGGATTTGTACTAGCGCCATTCCTGGCTACGTGCTTCTGGCTTCACGAATGATGCTCAGCAGCAGGTGATGGCGCTGCCTTTGATGGCTCCTTTCTTTTTGGCCCTCAGGTGGAGCAAGCCTTAGAGGCCACTCAGAAGACTAGATCGGCCATTAAGTTGGCCAGACTCTCGCCTGCCCCCTCTCGGGGCATGTGAACAAGCGTCAGTTTCATAGTCGTCAGTCCTTTCGAGGCAGAGGCAGGGGAAGCTTCCATAAAAGCCAACCTGCCCAACCTCAAAAGAAGACGCAGCAGAAAGCGCAGGGACCTAAAGCTCCCAGCGCTACCTTATGAGTCGTTGGCCCAAGTTCCATCCACTCTGCCCGAGGTGGAACTTTCTCCTCCGGTGGGAGGTCGTCTGATGTACTTCTACAACCAGTGGAAGTCCATAACCTCAGACAAATGGGTTCTTCGGATAATTCGCGAGGGTTACTCTCTCAATTTCTTGGAACCCCCCCCGAATTGTCCTCCCATACGACAACCCAGGTTGTCGGCCTCTCAGTCAGATCTCCTCACCGCGAGATCCAGGGCCTTCTGAACAACAGGGCAATAGAACTGGTGCCCCGCATCTCAAAACACAGAGTTCTACTCCATTACTTTCTGGTTCCAAAGAAATCTGGGGATGCCCCATTCTAGACCTCAGAAAGTTAAACAAATTCCTCCCAGGAGAAATTCAAGATGATTTCCCTAGGTACCCTGTTACCCTTGCTGCATCAGCACGACTGGCTGGCCTCTGGATATGCAGGATGCTTACCAGCATATCCCGTCCACCGACCCACACCCAAATTCCTCAGGTTTTGTAGCTTTGGGTCAGCATTATCAGTTCAAGTCCTGCCCTTTGGGCTATCCTCGGCGCCCATGAGTTTTACAAAGTGTTGTGCAGTTCATGAGCGCATCTCAGAAAAGTCGGACTCCAGTGTTTCCCTACCTGGACGATTGGCTTAGCAAGCCCTTCCGGCCAAGGGACTTTGGAAGCCGTGCAAGCGACTTCTCGTCTTCCTCACGTCCATGGGAGTTCTGCTGAATTTGAAAAATCTCAACTGCAACCTCCCAGAGGCTCCTTTTCATGGGACGCTTCAAGACACCTCTTCAGCGAAGGCTTTCCTTCCAGAGGACAGAAGACTCGACATCCTTCTCATGATGGCCTGTTACATCAGGGAGAACCAATCGGGTTACAGCTCTCTCGATGCAACATGTTGGGTCTCATAGCGTCCTCGGTCTTCACTGTCCCTCTGGCCCGACTGCACATGAGAACCACCCAGTGGATGCTCTCCACTCAGTGGTCCCCGACCTCTCACCCCAGTCTTATCCCATCAAGGTGAGGAGCCCTTGAAGGTCTCTCTCACCTGGTGTCTCAAGAAGCAATCTCCTGGAAGGATTCCCCTTGCTCCCCGGATCATCAGATCTCCATCACCACAGATGCATCGCTAATGGGATGGGGGCTCACTGTCTCTCCCTCCACACTCAAGGTGTATGGACTCAGTTCAAACTCATCTCCACATAAATGTCCTGGAGATGAGGCGGTCCTCTATGCAATCCGAGCTCTGAAGGATGTCCTTTGTCACAAGAACATTCTCCTTCAAGCGGACAACAAAGCAGTGATGTATTACATCAACAAGCAAGGCGGTGCTCATTCTTATCCTTTGCAGGAAGCAATGAGGGTGTGGGAGTGGTGCTTGAGCACAAGTCTCTGATTCAATGACTTATCTGCCAGGTATACAAAGCGACCTAGCAGATCACCTCAGCAGAACGGAGGCAGACCCTCACGAGTGGTCTCGATCCAGCCGTGCTCGGTCCCTGTTCAAAGATGGGGACTCCAGACCTGGACCTTTGCATCCCCACTCAGCAAAACTGCCTCTCTTCTGCTCCAGAAATCCAGGGCCTGGCATTTTCTGTCAGGATGCGTTCAGGCTGCGGTGGACAAAGCGCTTTCTTTCGCCTTTCCACCACTTCCTCTAATCCAGAAGTACTCCTCAAGTTCGAGTCTCAGGGGACCAAGATGATTCTCATTGCTCCTTCCTGGCCTCGGCAACTTGGTTTCCTCTACTCAACAGTATGTTGGCAGCCTCTCGAGACCACTTCCTTTGCAAATCAGTCTTCTGACTCAGGGTTCGTTGGTCCATCCCAACCAGAAATCACTTCACCTTCATGCTTGGCTCCTGAAGAGATAGAAGTGAATCGGTTCAACGTCCTCGTAGAGTCTCAGACATCCTTCTGGCTGCTGGAAGCCAGCCACCCAAACGCACGCTCCAAATGGAACGTTTTCTCTGTGTGCAAAATCCTCTTGGAATCCCTTTTCCTGTCCTCCTGGCAAGGTTCTGGAGTATCTTTTGGACCTATCAAACTTAGGTCTTCAATACTCCACAGTTAAAAGTTCACCTTAGTGCCATCTCAGCGTTCCATGAGCCGGTTTCTTCCTTAACTCTGGCTCAGTTACCATGGTGAAGAGATTTCTTAAGGGATTCTCCATACCAGACCCCTGTTAGCGTCCAGTTGCAGCCTGGGACATTAACCTGGTGCTGGACATGCTCACCTGAAGCCTTCGAACCCTTAGCTACCTGTGAGCTAAAATTTCTTACCTGGAAGACTGCCTTCCTGGTGGCCATTACCTCAGCCCATGAGGTCTCTGAGATACATGCACTGGTTACGGACCCTCAGTATGACTGTATTCCATAAGGACAAGGTGGTTCTCAGTACTCATCCTAAATTTCTTCCCAAGGTTGTGTCAGAATTCCATCTGAACCAACCTCTGGTACTTCCGCTTACTCGCTAATTTCCAAAATGAAGGGAGCAGGCTCTTCATTCCTTGGATGTTAAGAGAGCCTTGCGGTTCTATTTAGATAGAACCAAGGATGTTCCCAAGACTCAGCAACTGTTACGTTTCTTTCAGCGACACCCGGCTGGGTCAACCTGTCGCTATTAGATGTATCTCTTCATGGTTAGTGGCATGCCTTAGATCATTGCTATTCCATGGCTCAAGTTAAATTAGAAGGTAGAGTGTACCCACTCTACTAGGCGTCACGCATCCCTAGCAGAAATTGCAATGTTCCAATTGCAGATATATGCACCGCTACCTGGAGCTCAGTGCATACTCATAACACTATGCACTGGATGTTCATGCCAGGCGGCATTCCCGATCTGACAGAACTATCCTTAATGGGCTTCTATCTTAGAGCCAGCGTGAGCTCTGGCTTTCCTGCCGCCCTTTTGGGGGATTATCAGCTTGGTACTCTCCACTAGTGTGAATGGTGGTGGAGACTTATGTCCAGGAAGATAGGAAAATTACGTGCACTCACCGTAATTCTTGATCTTCTTGGACGCAGTCTCCACCACTCATTCACACGCCCCCCTCCATCCCCGAGCTCACTGGTATTGGTCTTCACTCCCTCAAATCTTTAGGCCGTGAGGACTTCTTTGCGACCCTTCTTACACGGGTCATACGGACTATCTTATGTCCGTTTTTAATATTGGTTTACCCTTTTCGTTAGTTGGCTGCACCTCCTTGGTAAAAAGGTACTGAGGCGGTTGGAGGGTCGTCGCCGAGATGGTCATTACCGCTCGAGCCGCTGCTCGCGGCGCCGTGTCTCGCGGCGCCGTCTCTCGCGCCGACCCTCCAGCAAAAAGTTTGCTCCCGATGGGTCTTAGTGCCTCCGGTGCCAATCCCACTAGTGTGAATGAGTGGTGGAGACTCGTCCAAGAAGATCAAGAATTACGGTAGGTACGTAATTTTCCTTTCTCTGAGTTTCAGCAAAATCCTGAGCATCAGGGGGGAGGGAGGGAGGAAATGTGTATGGGAACCTCCCTGACCAGTCCAGGATCAGGGCATCCAGAGGAAGAGTTCCCGGAACTGGGGGCCTGCAACAGTACTGAGGAAGCTGAAAATTGAGAGGAGAGCAGACAGATCCGCGCTGTTGTGCCCCACCGCCAGAACACTGTGTCTAGTACTTGCTTGTTCAGTGTCCATTCAGCACTGGCCTTGATAGATGCGGCTTAGGCATCTGCCATAGTATTGAGTTTGCCTGGGAGGTGAATAGCTGAGAGGCTGACTCCCAGGGAGAATGCTAGAGACCACAAATACAGGTTACTCACCTGTAACAGTAGTTCTAGGAATGGTATATGTTGTTCATCCACACTATCTGGCAGGTTCCTTGCAGCCTTACATCTTGCGCGAAGGTCTTCAAGCTGGATCCTCCCACCCACCTGGGTGGTAAAACTCTCTGCTCAGCCCCCATGGCGCACAGATCTAGCCGCTGGAAGCCAGGTTGTCTTGACGGAAGCTGGGAGGCAGGGTGGGTAGTGTGGATGAACAACATATACCATTCCTTAGAACTCCTGTTACAGGTGAGTAACCTGTATTCCTAGAGACATGGATATGTTGTTCATCCACACTATCTGGCAGACTCAGCAGTTCTCCGGGAGGAGGAGGCAAGGCGACACCCCTACTTAGGGAATAAAGACTGGAGAACCGAGGCCCCAAACCAGCATCTCGGCGTGACCCAAGGTCAAGTGGTAGGGGTAAACGTATGTGCCGACCCCTGCAGATATCCTGGATAGGGACATCCCCGGAAGCAGCCACCGATGCAGTGGAAGGGCGGGTAAAATGAGCACTTATCCCTCTGGGAGGCTCCATGCCCGCCCACCTATGGCAGAGATCTATGCAGGAGGTGACTCACCCGCTCATCGTCCGCCTGGCTGCAGGTCTGCCAGGTGCGGCTTCAGCGTAGATGACAAACAGCTGGCGAACCTTTCCCGAACTTCGGCCCTATGCTCCCTGGGAAGGCGAGCACTCAGCTAGGGTCCAGTGGAGCCTATATGCGGCCACCGAGATGTGAATGGGATAGAACACTGGCAGAGTCAACACCGATTAGGGTGAGCTCACACCACCTTGGGAAGGAACTTCGTGGGGCGAGGACAACCTAGTCCCTGTGGAAGACCAGATAAGGAGACTCAAGGAAGTGCCTGAGTTTCCTGTCCTTCTGGTTGACATGGTAGTCACCGAGAAGGCTTCTTCCATAACAGGTGGGAGAATTGCACCTGTGTATAGGTTCGAATGGCTTGCCCATGAGCTAAGCCCTATACCAGCAGTAGAGCCCACGGAGGTGGAGATTCTCTCCCCGGAGGGGAAGCGCCAGACCACCTTTCCTGTGCCACCGACTGCCTTCCGGCCCATGCCCGGAGGACAGAAGTGGCTGCCAGAAACACCTTAAGGGTTGTCGACCGAAGCCCTTGCTGAAGAAGAGGAACGGACCACAGGAAGTCCAAAATGCTCGCCGAGGAACAGGAGAAGGGACCAGGCCCTATCCTAACACCAAATGGAGAACTCTTCCATTTGAAGGCGTAGCATTATCTGGTCGACTCCTGGCGGGACGCCTCGACAACGTCGAGGTTCTCGCCGGAAGACCCTAGGCCTGGCTACTAGCCACACAGGAGCCAGGCCACCGGTGCAGGGATTGAAGGTCCGGATGGAAAACCTTTCCCTGATAATAGAAATCAGGTCCAGGCGGGCTGGGAGCCACCTCGGGAGCCTGGGGCTGAGACTGAGGAGAGCTGGGTACCAGAGCTGGCAGAAACAGTCTGGGGCTGCCAGAATCACCTGCGCCTAGTCCCTCCTCGCCGTGCCTGTGGACCAAGGGAAATGGAAAGGCGCAAAAGAGGCCCAGGGTCTGCGGCCTCAAAGGCATCCCCTACAGTGAGCCCTGCTGAGGGGGGCAGGCAAGAAACAGTCTTGGCCATTCTCCCTGGAGAGAAAAGGTCCGCCAGTGTGACCCAGTGGGAGAAAGATCTTGTGCTACCTCCGCAGGGGACTACCACTTGAGGCGAGCCCTTATCCGGCTCAGAAGCGCCGGCCAGGGCGGGATGGAGGCTCCTGCCATCAAAATGGCTAGGAAACTGCCTTCAGGCTGCGCATGAGGGACCATATGCGGAGAGCTTCCTTGCATAACAGCATGGAGTGCGTCCCGCCCTGGCGGTTCAGATAGTAAGTACATGGTCGTGGTATTGTCCGTCTGGACCTGAACCACTTGATTCCGTAGAAACGGAGTGAAGGCGGTGAGAGCTAGGTGGACTGCTCGGAGCTCCAGCAGGTTGATATGACATCGCGACTCCTGAGGGGACCAGAGGCCATGCGCCTGTGCTCCCCGGATGGGCACCCCAACCCATCAGAGATGCATCGGTCGATGAGGGACCGTCGGCTCGGGCGGATGAACGGATGCCCTGCAGATGTGCTGGAACAGTCCACCACTGGAGAGCGTTCCACATCTCCCGGGTCACTGTCACATGCTGGTCCAACTGATGGCAGCGCCTGTAACCACTGGCTGGCTAGTCCTCATTGAAGGGGATTATGTATCAACGGGCCCAACGGACCACACTGGTGCAGGCCGCTGTGAAGCCCAGGAGGCACAGGAAGTCCCAGGCAGGGCATGATTGCCCAACCAGAAATGATTGGGCAAAGGAGGAAGAACCTCTGCCCTGTCTGCTGGGAGCCGAGCTCTGGCTCGAAGAGAGTCGAGCTCTGCCCCGATGAAGAGTATCACCTGCTTCAACATGAGTTCCGACTTGGCCTCGTTGAAGAGGAGGCCAATCTGAGAGCAAACCTGGAGGGCCAGATCTCTGGACCGCCCACCTCCGCTCTGGAAGGCTGCAATCAGCCAGTCGTCCAGGTATAGGGTACACCAGACCCTTCAGCACATCAAGAGGAATGCTGTCACCACTGCCATGCATTTGGTGAAGACTCTGGGAGCTAGAGAGAGGCCAAAGGGCATGGCCTGGAACTCGGAAAGGGACCCCTCCGCTCTGAAGCGGAGGAGTCTCTAAAGAGACGGACGGAACGAATGTGGAGAAAACGTCCTGGAGGATCAGGGAACAGAGCCACCCGCCTGGATCCAAGGATGGGTTATCTGAGTCAGAGAGACTATCCAGAAAGACCGAGACCCTAAGAAGTTGTTCAGGTCGAGCGGGTGGAGAATGGACACAAACCCCAGGTCTGGAGAAGGATCCACACCTTCCTGATCTCCCCTAATTTGAGGAGCAGGGAAAAGTCTGCTCGGTGGGCCAGCAACCAAGCTGCGGACCCGTAGCCTCCAGGGTGACGGCTCAAAGGGTGGGACCTGCATGAACCCAGAGGCAGGACCTTTCCTCAGCACCTCCAACACCCAGCGCCCGTGGTGATAGCGGACCAGGCGGAGGAGGTTATGGAGCCGCTCCGGGGACCTGGTGGACGAGGCCTGGGCGACGCCTGCAGCCTGGCCAGTGAGCAGGCTTGGAGGAGGATTGGCGAGGGAGCCTCTGAGCCTTTACCTCATTGCTTCCCTTAGAGGAAGTCGCTGGCTTGGGGTCGGATGCCCAGAGCAAGCCTGCTGGCCCTCACGTTGGCGTTGAAGTGCCGATCATGCTGCAGGGGCCGAAGGACAAAGGGGCTTATGCAAAGGTTGCCGGTGGCCCTTGTCCCTCCGGGCAGGGGTGACCAAGTCCAGGGTGGCATTGGACTTCTCGGTCCCCTGGAGGTGTTCCTCCACTCCAGGGCCGAAGAGGTCAGTTCCCAAGAAGGGGATGTCCGCCAACTTGTGCTGGGTATCCAACGAGAAAGTGGATATCCTCAGCCACGCCCTGTGGCGCATGGCCACCGCGGCCACTACTGACCTGGCACAGGAGTCACCGATGTCCAGAGCAGTCTGAAGCTGCTGCTTCGCCACCGCCCTACCCTGGTCCTGTATCCGCTGGACCGTGGTCCACAGGTCGGCCGGGAGATGAGTGAGCACCTCATCCAGGGAGCCCAAGAGGGCGTGGGCGAAATGTGCCATCAGTGCGACCGAGCTGGCCTGTCAGAGGCCTAGGGAGAAAGCGGCGTAAACCTTGCGCCCAACATCGTCCATCCTTTTGGACTCCTTGTTGGGGGGCCTATCCACATCCTGAGCGTTCACCGAACGCTGGAAGACGTTATCAGTAACTAATCCCTCAGCGGAGGGTGCTCCGAAAAACCGGGCAAAGAGCCAATAGGGACAGCATACTTCCTGGCCATCGTGGCTGAGGGCACAGGACAGAAAGTAGGCCGCTGCCAAAGCTCCAAGGCTGGGCTGACAATGGCCTCAGCTACCGGGAAGGCCTCCGAGAGTGAACCCCCTCAGTCTAGGATCTCCGTCAGGGGATAATAGGCCCGCTTAGACACGGGTTCAAGCTGCATCCCGGTGAATTCCGAGATGAGCTGAAGCAGACCCAGGAAGGACAATGGGCTGTCGTCCAAAGACCGGCCCGGGGAGGATTCCGGGCCCTCCCTCCCGGGGAACAGGGAGGTTGTCAGACTCCGAAAGGTCTGCAGAGAGCTGCCTGAGGCATGAGCCTCTCCTCACCCAACGAGGGCGGGCAGGAGTGAGGGGGACAGGCCGTGACCTGACCGAGGTACCACTGCAGTCGGTGAGGTAGCAAGCTTTGGTCGAGCAACCGGCCCAGAAATGGGCACCTCGACTGCGACGGGCGGTTGCGTCGGCCGCTCCAGCGACAGCTGCTTAATAGATGGGGAATGAATTGGAGTCTATTGATTCCTGAACAACAGCAACTGCTGCCACATAAACTCCTCGTAGCATCGACGCCATCTGCGTCGAAGCCTCTCCTCATCCGAGGAGGAAGACGAGGAGGTTCGGTGTTGGCACTTAACTCTGTGCCCTGACCGAGACCACCGAAGGCGGGAGCAGCTTGACCAAGAAGAGGACCGAGACCAGATCCTCGGCGAACGAGCAGGTGGGTCTGGGAAGGAGCGAGGACACCCGCTCTTCCTCGGCTCGGACATATTGGCTTGTGACTGCCACCCCAGAGGCAGCAGGAACCCGGCCTCCACCGGGGAACCGCGAAGGGTTGATGGTTCTGGCGTAGACCACCGGTAGACGGGTTGAGGGAGCCCTCGACAATGTTGACAGGAGTCTTGGCGGAAAGCCTGGCAGGGGACACCACGAAATAGCGGCAGGTCGCAGCCTCGACCGAGAGTCAGAGGTCGTGAGACCAGGAAGAGACTCCCGCTCCCACAGATGCCGACGATGGGACTTACCCTGCGACCCCCTAGACCTGGGTCAAGAGGCAGATTCCGATGGCCCCTCCCCCTTCGAGGAGAGGGACTGGCGAAGCTCCCTGAATGAAGCCAAATGAGAGGAACTCAAAGAGAGCCAGATAAATGCCGCAACCAAGGAGGAGGGAGATGCAGCCTTAGCCGACGTCTCCTCCAGGGAGGAAGAAAGATCGAGCTGCTCAGCTGAGACAGCCGACGCGGACACTGCCCGACAAGCCTCTGAAGATTTTACCGGCATGGAAAAATCCTTGGGCGCCAAGCCTAGAATTGGGCGCCCGACGAGCCACCAGGGCGTTCAGACGAAGGCGCACAGTTCGCAAACTTGCGGGTCGTGGTCCCAAGTTGAGGCAGTATCCTTGCGTGGAGTGCAGATCAGACCTGGAGGAATTCCGCCCATGGCAGCTGGAATGGTGTCCACAGCAGCCACGAGGGAAAAGAAGACCGAAGCTTAGAAAACTTCAAAACTAAATTAAGGCGAACGAAGAATAAGGATCCAGTCAAAAGCGCAAGCGCTAAGGAGGAACCTGAGATCTTCCCTTGTCAATCTTCACCGATCATTACTTCCTGGGTGTAAGCAGGCTTGCGCACCCGTCACGAGACTTTTTTTTTTTTTTTTTTTAGGATTGCCCTGCGCGGCCCCACCCTTGAGGAGCGGCGTCATGCGCGGCGGCCGTTAATGTGATCGACTCCTCCTCAACTCAGTTCTGTTTCTCCCGCCTGTCGAGCAGCACCTGTTCGGGCGTCAATTGTCTACTGCATCAGCAACTCCTCTTTTCTACACACTCGGCGATCGGTGAGACCGTTCTTCTTTTCATGGCGCGCGGTGTGTTTCTACTGTTTCTTCTTGTTGATTAGCGTTATGTCCGGGTCCGAGCTAAGCGTGTTTGAAAGCAGGCGCGCCCTATGCGTCGGTGTTACTGTGACCGGCATTTCTCCGTCTCGGACCGGCATGACGTTTGTCTTCGTTGCCTGGGACCCAACCATGACATGGATTCGTGCGAGGCCTGTTTCTCCATGGACCGCCGTGTCCTCGAAGTCCGCGCGTTCAAGCTCGGCAAAGCCCCGCCGACCTTCGAGAGCGGCGTCGCTCAAGGATTCTCGGTAAGGTCTCTAAGCCTTCCCCGGGTCCCCTCAGGCCTATACGGTCTGAGGAGGAGGGGTCTTCCTCATCTTTTCTTGCCGAGGAGGCCCCTTCTGCGGTGTCGAGCGACGTAGTCCCTCCCGAGACAGCGGCGCCCGACACCGCCTCGGCAATCACCTCTCAGGAGGTGCAGGCTCCCATGGCGAGGCCCTCGTCTTTTGAGACTAGCTTCGGGTGAGACCCTCGACGCCGCCTTCGGCTGTTTGGATCCTGGCGCGTGCGCGGTGCGGTGATCGAGCAGCGCCCGTTTAATCAGCGCTGTTTACGGGCGCGGTGATCGAGCGCCCCGTTGGCGGCGCACTGATCGGCGCCCGTTGGCGCCGATGATAAGCGGCGCCGTTGGCGGTGCCGCTTTGGGCCTTGGCGCCAAATCGCGGCGCCGAAAGGCGGCGCAGTCCTGCGATGCCTCGCCTCCGGCAGCGCCCGGCGCCAGTAGGCCTGGTCCTTCCTCCGGGCGGTGCCGGCCTTGCGGCGCCGTTGAGTGAAACTGACCTGGCTGCTACCGGCGTGAGAGAGGCGCCCTCCTTGGTACCGGGGCGTTCGCGGCCCCAGCCAGCCTCGAGGACCCCTGGGGTAGCCAGCATTGAGGTCCCTGGTCGTCCTCCTCGGGCGATGATTCAGGCGTGGACCCATCCTGGCACCCCACTCTTGAGTCTGGGTCCCGGTGGCTAGAGTGCCAGGCGGCGTGAGCCTCCCTCTGTCCCCCTTCTGTCGCCTCCTGAGGGTTCCCCGGCTGGGGTGGCCGGGAGCCTCGGGGGGCAGGCGTGGGGGTAGCATATGAGGCCTCCTCTCTGAGGCCCAGTGACAGCTACCTTCACAGGTGCTGTCGCTCTCTCAGGGGACAGGGGAGCTGTGGTCGAGGAGGAGCCCTCTCGGAGTCCAGGCTGAGGGCAGGGGTCTGCTACTCGGTCTTCTTTAGCCACCTCAGGGGTGGCCAGGAGCAGTGCAGCCCGGCCCTCCCTCCAAGGATTCTAGGGTGTCCTTCGGCGGCGTTTATGAGACTGCCCTTCTGGATCCATACAGTCGGCGTCGTCACAGGGAGGTTCTCCCCAGGGCTCTTCAGGCTCCGCTTCCCCAGAGTTCGTTCTGCAGCCTGGTCTGATATCCGGGATCCCTCTTTCCAGGGCTCCTTTCCCCAGTTCAGAGCCCTCGCAGAAACAGTTGCCTCCACGGAGGTGCCCCTCTCCCATCTCTCTGCCTTCACCACCCCGGCTCCCAGGCCATGTCGGCCCTCACGGGTCCGTTATCCTGGGAGCAGTTCAGGGTTCTCTTGACCTTCCCTCATACGTTAGGTACATGCATGGCGGGTTTTCAACTCTCCCCACCGCCGCAGGAATCCTCTGGGCATTCAGTTCCCATCATCCTCGTCTCCTCCTCCGAGGAGAGGAACCCCTCTCATCTGTCCTCCGATGCTGATTTCACAGAATATCAGCGTTTCCTCTCGAGGATGGTGAGGGATCTCCGGTTCCTCGTTCGAGAGAGACAATACCCGAGCAGAGCAGCAATTCACTTGGTGAATTCAGTGCCCAGCATCTGGTGGTACCTTCCTGGCCTATCCCTTCCAGGGCGTCTATCCGGTCATGGCAGTCCCCTGCCGCTTCTTTCCCAGCCCGGCGGACTGCCAGCGTGAGGTATTGTGCCCCTCTGAGTCTCTAGGTTCCTTCACAACCCGTCCTCAGGTTTGGTATACCTGGATACTCCTTCTAGGCGCCGTTGCCTGGCTCACGACCGCCACAGTTCGGACTCTCCAGTTAGGCCGTTGAGGCGAAGGTGTTCTCTTCTGCTCAGTGCCGAGTGCATGTATTGCATCACATCAGGCTCACCACGCTGCCTACAACCCGGCATCTGTGGTCGATGATGTCCCAGCTGCTGGCATCTATGCCTGATCCGAACCAAACCAGACAAGCCGTTGCCCTCTCCGCGGTAGGCCTGGAGCTGGCAAGACACCAAGCAAGGGCATCTTATACGCCAATGGGAAAGCTTCAGGGCTTGCGAGGGACAGCGATCTGCATCAGGCGGACGGCATGGCTCAGTCTTTCAGGTTGTCACCTGGCCCGGCGTGGGTGATTCGCTCCGCTTCCGGGGACCCGTCTTTTCTCTTCCAGAGCTAGGAGACTTTACAGGGGCTCCCTCCGTCTCCTCGTCCTCGGGAGGCACCTCCTAGCTCTTCTCCCTCTTAGGCTTTCTGAATAAGCCAGGGTCTTCTCCTTCTGTTTCTCACCAGCAGAAGGCTGGGGTCTTGTTCCCTCAGGGTATGGCCTCTTCCCCTCCAGGGAAGAGAGAGCAATACTCACCCAGGAAGTAATGAATGGTGAAGATTGACAAGGAAGATAGGAAAATTACGTACCTACGTAATTCTTGATCTTCTCTTGTATCTTCACCATTCATTACTTACACTACCACCATCCCCTCAGTGCCTCTTCCTGTGGCTTCTCCACCTCCCGTCTCCTTCCTCTCTGCATTTATATAAAATATAGGAAAATTCTTAAATTTTCCAAAAAAAAAAAAAAAGTAAAAAAAAAAGATCTGTCTTGAGGGAAGGGTTCTAAAATCCAGAAAAATTACTTACTCTAAGATTCATGGGCCATCTCGTGGATTGCATTGGCGATCAGACTGCACAACTATCTCTTGCTATTCTTATGGCAAGATACCTCTGGGGTTTTTTGGCCTAGCTCAGGCTATTCAGTTTTGATCCTGCAATCCCATGTTCAAATAGTTGCCCTGAAATCTAATTCCCCCCTCTATTCTTACCTTGCAGAGCAGAGGAACGAATACGTCTGTTCCTTTCTCTTTTAAAAAAAAAAAAAAAAAAAAATGCTGAGGGAACTCTCTCCGACTGCTATAGGCATCTTGGTATCTGGGTCATGCATCTAGTTAAAAAAAAAAAAAATGGAGAAAGCAAATGAGAAGGTAGGCTATCCTTCTCGCTGTTTTGCTAGTGGTTTCTCCCTTTAAGTGTCCTCCTGGACAATTTTTACAGTAGAGCTCTGCTGACCATATCCAATCTTAGCCAGCCTAAGCCTTGGCCGGCCTTAGCCAGTCAGTCTGAGTCCCATTTCTATCTTGAAACGCCTGAAAGGCTTACATTTCCATTTCTAAACCCCGAGCAGCGCTCTCAGGCTGCTAGGGTTTATTCTTCCCTCTCGGCTGTCCTCCAGTTAAAAGGCCAGCGGCCAGGAGCCGAGGTGGTGTCAGAACAATGGCATGTTGAAGATGAGGACTATGCCCTCCTGAGTCTGTCTAGCGGGTTGGTGAACCTTCTCTTCAGCTCTATCTCCGGGGATTCTTGCTTCCCTTTAGTCGAGCCTTCAGCTACAAGCTAACTATGCTCGTTGGGCCTTCTGGTCCCTTCAACATCCATCTCTCTCTTCTCTTTCTTCTTCTTCTTCTATTTCTCATTTCCTTATCTCTCCTCCTAGAGTCGCCCAGGTAAGGAGGCCCTGCACTCCCTAGGCTAGGGATGTTCTTATCTCCTCTGTCCTTCCTCCATCGGCTTATTCCTTTTTCAGTTCATTCTTCCTTGCTTTTGCTATCCTCAGCTATCTTGCCTCGCTATCTATATTTTCTGCTTTCATTTTGCCTCTCGGCTCACAGAACTGAGTTGGAGGAGGTCGATGCTGCTACGGCGCCCTTTCGCCATGGCACATGGCGTCGCTCTGGCTGGGGCCGTTAAACAACTTTAAAAAAGAACCCGTGGCGAGTCGCGCCTCGACTTACACCCAGGAAGTAATGAATGGTGAAGATACAAGAAGATCAAGAATTACGGTAGGTACGTAATTTTCCTTTTTACCACCCGGGTAGGTGGGAGGAGCCAGCTTGAAGACCTTCCGGCAAGATTTAAAGCGGCAAGGAACCTGCCAGATAGTGTGGATGAACAACATATCCATGATCTTACTTCGAGATACAGCTCTTGCAGCAGGTAACACCATTAGGACGGAAGCCGGGAGGCGTCAGGACCCCACGGAATTCTTCTAGCTAGCTATCTTCAGCGGGGACCGCCCCTGACGTTCGTCCCGCCTCCGATGTCAGGCATAGTACATAAGGGGGCGGTCCTGCCAGATTCCCCAGTTCTTTCCCGCCGTCGACTTGCATGTCGACCCTTGACCCGTTCTAGCGCGGCCTTTAGTTAAGTTCTTCTTTAGGAAGCGTTAGCTTTTTCAGCTCAGTTGTTGTCTGATGTCCTCTCCAACCTCTATTTGACGCCATCCTCGAAATGTACTGTAGGAAGCAAATCCCGTTTAAGGATCCGCATTCGGCCTGCGTCCGGTGCCTAGGCCCAGACCACGACACCCGGTCCTGCACGTTCTGCCAGGGGTTCAACAGCCGGACCCGGATCCGTCGTCAGAAGGCTCTGCAGACATTCTTGCTCGAGGAGAAGATCAGGGCCATGGACACCTCCAGGGGGGAATCAGCAGAGAAGGCCCGGAAACACTGAAAAGCACAGGGAGAAGGTTTCCTCCAAGTCCCTGTCTGGGGCCTCCGACTTTCGTAGTTCCGGCTCCCGGTCCGACCATTCGCCCTCCCGGGCCCGTTCTCAGCCTCCCCCCGCTGTGGTGAAGAAACACAGGCCAAGACCTCCAGGCCCCCATCTTCGTCTTCCAAAGCCCTGGTTAGGTCTGGGGACCATCATCATCACCACAAGTCGGGTTCTCGCCATTCCGAACCCGACCTCAGATCTGCCTCCTTGCCTCCTCCTCCCCAGCGGAAGACCAAGGAGCTTACCTCCCTCAAGAAACCGTCGGATCCAACGTCGGCCTCTCATCACAGGTCCCAGGAGCCGTCGACCACCAGATGTCCGTCGCCGGTCAGTCCTACGCCTACGCCCCTCGGTCGTCGGCGGGGGCTGACATCCGCACCAATGCGATCGAGAGGACCCGGCGCCTCCTACCAATGTCGGTCAGGAGACTATCATGGAGGAGAGTTGATGCAGCCGAGGACCAGACGGGCGAACCCGGTCCTGTCACACCTCCCAGGGAACCCTCTCCTCAGCCTGAGGCCCCTGAGGAGCCGACGCCGGAACCAGACGACCGGCCACCGGCGCCCGGTCTTTGCATTTCTGAGGTTAAGGAGCTCTTCACTTACTGGTGGGATACCATTAAAAAGGATATGGTTCCCACACCTCCTCCTCCTCCTGCGCCCCCCACACCATCTGGGGCTGCAGACAGAGTACCTTCCCCCCAGGAGCCTACGGATCCTCCTAGGGGGAGACCAGACAAAAGGAGACCTCCGTCTAGATCTTCTTCAGGGTCACCCAGCCCCAAGAGACCCAGAAGACTCCGCCTTTCGCCTTCGACTGAGGACATGGGATTGGAATTCTCAGGATCCAGATCCCCTTCTCCGATCCACATCCCCTCTCCGGACCCATGTGAGCTTCCTAGATCTCCTCCGGATGACCCATCGTTCTCAGAGATCATGCGACATGTCCAAGAGAACATGGGCTGGGATGCAGAAGAATTAGACCCCAAGAGACTACGCCTCGCCAGGTATCTTCGGCAGAAAGATCCTAAGCCTGTGGTGGTACCACCCTTGGTGGACACTTTTGTGGACGTCACCAAGGCACCGTGGAAGCGTCCACACTCTGTCCCGGCGATGCCGAAGAAAGCTGACCACCTGTAGAAGGCTCCTAAGGAGGACCAGTACTTGGCTCAACATCCTCTGGCCAACTCTCTGGTCATAACAGCCTCTCATGACCGGTCCCAGAGACCGCAACATTTGAGCACCCTGCCACCGGACCCGGAGTCCAAACAGCTGGACGCTATGGGCAGGCACACGTATGCTTCTGCTACTTGCGCCATCAGATCCCTGAACTACTTGACCCACATGGTGCAGTTCCAAAACGCCTTGTGGGAACAGGGACTGGATCTGGCGGAGAAAATGCCAGAAGGTGAGCAGCAGGAGGAGATGTTGCAGCTCCTCTTCACGGGTTCGGACGTGGGAACCCAGGTGCTGCGAGCCGCGTATGATTCCGCGGACTCCTCGGCCAGAGCGGCAGCTTCAGGCATATGCCTCCGGAGACACTCATGGCTCCGTGTCTCCGGATTTACCCCAGATGTCCAGAAGAATATCATGGACACCTCTTTCGAGGGAGAAGTTCTCTTTGGTGAGCCCTCTGAGAAGGTCCTCACCAAGATCCAAGAGGCTGGGAACGCGGTGAGGTCGGTCCAGGCAGTGTACCGACCGAGGCTTAGTTCCTTTCGTAGGAACCAAAGCCGTTTCCGTGGACGGACGCAGAGACAACAGTCCCGCAGCGGTCCACAGCAGAAGGGCTCCGGTTCCCGCAGAGCCCAGGGTAGACAGCCTGCAGGCCGAAGTCAGCGCCCAGCTAAGCCGGCCCAGCCCGTGGGTCCCTTCGCCGTCACAGCCTGACTCCTTCCCAGTTCCCGCCTCTCAGGATCAACAGGACATCAAGGTCGGGGGTCGTATTGCGAATTACCTGCCAGGATGGCAGTCTGTAACCACCGACAGGTGGGTTCTTCAGTTGGTCGAAAGCGGCCACTTTATAGAATTCTTAGACAAGCCACCTCGAGGCCTCCTCTGCTCTCCCGTTACTCGGGTTAGCACAAACTGCTTATCAGGCAAGAGATACTTGCGCTCCTGCAAAAGGGAGCGGTAGAGTATGTCCCAGAGAACCAGAGAGGGTTTGGATACTATTCCCACTTCTTTCTGGTTCCGAAGAAAACAGGGGACCTCCGTCCAATCCTGGACCTCAGCGACCTCAATCTGTCTGTCGCCTACAAGCGATTTCGCATGGTGACCCTTCAAGGTTTTATTCCCATGCTAAAGAAGGACGCCTTCTTAGCGTCCCTAGACATGCAGGACGCATACCTGCATATCCCTGTAGCTCCAGTGCACAGGAGGTTCCTGCGCTTCGAGTTTCCCGGCCCCCATTTCCAGTTCCGAGCTCTTCCATTGGACTGTCATCGGCCTCAGGGTCTTTTACCAAATGTATGGCAGTCGTGGCAGCGGCTCTAAGGAGACAGGGCTACCATTGTTCCCCGCACCTGGACGATTGGCTTCTCATGGCCGCCTCCAAAGAGGCACTGTTGATGGCTATTCAGAGCACTCAAGAACTATTTCAGTCCTTGGGCATCCTCATCAACTACGAGAAGTCACTCCTCGTACCGTCCCAGAAGTTGCAGTTCATAGGAGCAGTTCTGGACACCGTCCAAGGGAAAGCCTTTCTCCCCGACGACAGAGCGGAACGCATCAGATCCCTCATCACGGATCTTTCGAAGAAGAAGACCGTCCCCGCCAGGTCGGTCCTTCGCTTGCTCGGACACATGGCTGAGGCCATTCCAACCATCCCTTTGGCAAGGCTCCACATGCGGGTGACTCAGTGGATGCTCAAGGTGCAGTGGGACCAAAGGCAAGACCACATGCAGCATCCGGTCAGAATCACGAATGCCGTGATTCGAGACTGGCAGTGGTGGCTAGACCCAGGAACACACTCTGCAGGTGTCCTGTTTATAGCACTGTCCCCGGAGGCAATCCTCACCACAGATGCCTCAGGGCTGGGGTGGGGTGCACACCTGAACGTGGTGAAGTCCCAGGGAACATGGACCCCTCAGGAGGCTCACCTCCATATCAACGTCCTGGAGATGAGGGCGGTCCTATATGTCCTGCTGGCTTTTCAGTCAGAGATCCCGTCGAGTACTCTTCTGCTTCAGACAGACAACACGGCGGTGATGTATTACCTCAACAAACAAGGAGGTGCACACTCTTACCCACTTTGCAGGGAGGCAATGAGAGTGTGGGATTGGGTAATCCGACATGGCGCGAACCTGATTGCAGTTCACGTTCCCGGCGTGGACAACACAATCGCAGATGGCCTGAGTCACTCCCAGGCCAGGGTCCATGAATGAGAACTCCTTCAAGAGGTAGCGGAGGATCTGTTTCTACGATGGGGAACTCCAGAGTTGGACTTGTTCGCTTCCCCATCCAGCCAAAACTGCCCAATTTTTGCTCGCTAGATCCAGGGCCTGGTGTTTTCTGGTGAGACGCGTTGTCCCTCTCCTGGGCAAACAGATTTCTCTATGCCTTCCCGTTGATCCAGAGAGTTCTTCTCAAACTGCGCAGGGAGCACGCAACAATGATCCTGGTAGCCCCTTTCTGGCCCAGGCAGATCTGGTTCCCCTTGCTAACGCAGCTGTCTTGGGAACCTCTGCTCCCGTTGCCTTTCAGCTCCCATCTCTTGTCTCAGGAGGAAGGTTCACTGGTCCATCCGGACTTGCGTTCACTGAACCTGCATGCATGGCTCCTATAGACATAGCCATTTTGCGACACGGGGCCTTGCAAGAGGTGGCGGAAGTCCTTTCTACGGCCAGAAAACCAGCAACGGATGCAAGGTACGCCATGAAATGGAGCCGTTTTTGTTTGTGGTCGCAAGCACGCAACCTTTCCCCTCTAGGTTGCCTGGTGAAAGCGGTGTTGGAATACCTGCTCTCCCTTTTCCAGTCGGGTCTCGCCTACTCCTCTATTAAGGTGCATCTCTGCACTATTTCTGCTTACCACTTCCCGGTGGGACAGCGCACAGTGGCGCAGCTTGACGCCTCTCGAGACTTTCTGAGAGGGGTATTACACCTTAGGCCACCCATTAAGGACCCTGTCCCTCCGTGGGATTTACTCTTTGTCCTGGAACAACTCCGCCCCAGACCTGCCGCGGATTGCGAGCTGCGTTTTCTGTCATGGAAAACGTTATTTTTAGTTGCTGTTACGTCAGCAAGGAGAATTTCCGAGCTTCACGCTCTCATGTGTAAGGAACCTTATTTGATTTTCCACCAGGACAGAGTGTCCCTAAGGACGAATCCTAAGTTTTTGCCTAAGGTGGTCTCCGCCCTCACTCTTAATCAGGACATTGACCTGCCTGTCTATTTTCCTAAGTACTCTAATAGAGGAGAAACGCTGTTTCACACCCTGGATGTTCACCGCTGTCTAAGGTATTACCTAAACAGAACTAAACAACTTCGCAAGTCGGAGCAACTCTTCGTTTCCTTTGCTGAGAGGATGATGGGCCAACCAGTATCAAAGCAGTCACTTTCTCGCTGGCTTGTCCAGTGTATATCATACTGCTACAATACCAAACAGAAGCCCCTCCCAGGTACAGTCCGGGGCCATTCCACAAGGGGGGTGGCTACCTCCTTTGCAGCACTTCGTAACATCTCCACCTCTGCCATTTGTGCGGCAGCTACTTGGAGCTCTGTGCATACTTTTATCAGGCATTATAGCCTGGACATTGCTTCACGGCGAAGAGCCGGTTTCAGCCTGGCCGTGCTACAGGATCTCCTGTCCTAGAGTCAGGACTTGGTATGGAGTTTCCTAGTTTCCTCCTCCCAGAATGCTTACAAGTGTTACTGCTTGGAAATCAGTCCTAATGGTGTTACCTGCTGCAAGAGCTGTATCTCGAAGTAAGATAGTACAGTTATGTAAGAACTTACCATAACAGTAGATCTTCGAGAGCAGTTCTTGCAGCAGGTACCTTCCTTCCCACCTTCCCCCTTGGAGGAGGCATGGCTTTCCGAGCCTTGGGCAGGGGCTTACGCCCTTTTTTTGTCTTCTGATGGTGGATCCTCAGTCTCCCATTCTGATGTCAGCCTGTGGCCTGGAAGTCTCGGCCGGGAGAGCTGGGAATCTGGCGGGACCGCCCCTTATGTATCGCCTGGCGTCGGGCCAGGGACCCGGCGTCGAGAGCGGTCCCGCTGAAGATAGCTAGCTAGAAGAATTCCGTGGGGTCCTGAACCTGCCGACTTCAGTCCTAATGGTGTTACCTGCTGTAAGAGCTGTTCTCAAAGATCTACTGTTACGGTAAGTTCTTACGTAACTGTACTTTACTAGAACTTCAGAGTATTCCTGAGCTGGTACCACCCTGCTTGTTTATGTAGAACATTGCAGTGGTGTTGTCCATTCGAATTTGAACCTTCTGCTCTGAGTTCCAAAAGATGTATGTGCAGCTGTGACTCAAGGAGTCCAGTTGAGGCTTACTAAGGCACTGTCCAAATGAGCTTCCCAACCCAAAAGGGAGCCATCTGTGGTGATCACCTTTGTGGGAAGAGGAGCTTGAAAGGGAACCCCTGCCTGCAAATTTGCAGGGTTCTTCCACCACAGCAAGTTCTGGAGGAACTGCTCTGACACAGGTATCAACTCTGAAAATGTGTTGCTTGTTTGAGACCAGTGAGCTCTGAGGTAGGCTTGCAGGAGTCATCCTGTACCTGACCCCTGGGACTACTGCAGTCATAGAGGCCATATGTCCCAGAAGTTTGAGGAAATGTCTTGCTGGTCTTGGCTGTCCCTGGGTGAAAGAATCTGCCACTGAAAGGAAACTCTGAATTCTTTCCTGTGGGAGGAAAGCATATCTCATTTGAGTGTCCAGCTGGGCCCCTGTAAAGGTGAGCAGCTGGGTGAGATTTCTTTAGATTTACCAGGAAACCCAGAGACTCCAGAGTGCGTTCTATGAGAGAAAGAGATTACTTGACCTGGCAAGGAGACTTTGCTACTGTGAGCCAGTTGTCCGGATAGGGGTAGAGTGTGACACCGAGTCTCCTGAGATGTGCTCTCACCACTGCGAGACACTTGGTAGACTCTTGGGGCCAAGGACAGACCGAAGGGCATTGTGGTGAACTGATAGTAACCCAAAGGAAGTTTGAACCTGAGAAACTTCCTGTGAGATCTCGTTATGGGTATGTGGAAATAGTCATCCATTAAGTCATGGGAGGCTAGCCAGTCTCCCTGCTGTAAGGACTGTATGACCAGTGACCATTTTGAATTTGTTTTTTTTCAGATGTTTGTTTAAATATCTGAGATCTAAGATAGGTCACCACTCCCCAGTTTTCTTTTGTGTCAGAAAATACCTGGAGTAGGGGCTCTTGCCCTTCTCATGAGCGGGGACCCTCTTTACTGCTCATAAAGCCAGAAGGTTTTGTACCTCCATTTCCAACAGCGGTATCTGTGTTGGGGACAGAGGTCTTGACACCTGGGTATGCTTGAGGTCTGGCAGCTGCTTGAACTGTAATGACAGACCCTTCTCCACCATCTCCAGCACCCACTTGTCCGACGTGATGAGGGACCAGTGCTGAAGATAGTGGGAGAGACTGCCTCCACCCGGGAGCGGGGAGGCAACCTGGACACTCACATCAGGACTTAGACTGAGAGGCAGATGGCTGGGAAGAGTTGGCTCTTCTTTGGCCCCTTCTGCTCCTGCCTCTGAAAGACCCTCTGTACTGGCTGAAATCAGATTGGGGATACCTCTGGGGGGATAGGCTCGTCCCTCCCCCTCCTCTTATGGCTCATCATCCTCAAAATATTGTTGCTTTGGTAAAGAGGGCAACACACCACTGCCAGCCTGGGGACCCTGAGAAGGGGCAGGAGGCTGAGGGATGATGTTTTGCAGGGCTTGAATAATCTTGAATGCATGGGCCATCTCCTGAGCCGAAGGCACTGCAGGCACCTGCGAAGAAGTCCGTGGTTTAGCAGGAGAGGGTTCTGCATGCTTAAGCCGCTTAGCCTTTTTTGAGGGAACTGGGGAGTCAGATGGTTCTTTGTCTTTTTTGCTCTTTTTTGCCCGTATCTGGGGCAGGGGTAAGTACACCTGTGGGTTCAGCCACAACAGACTGGGGTGTCGGCTGGTCAGAGCCAGAGGGACCCCTAGGAAACTTTTTATTCAGCCTTTCAAGGTGTTTTTCCATGGTTTTATCTGGAAAAGTTTTACATATGCTGCATTCTGCCCACCACTTCCCAAAATCTAGGTTCTGAGAGGGAAGGCGGGGGGGGGGGGTTCAGAATACAGCAAGACTCCACTAGAAGAAACATAATTACTAAGGTGAGTAATTTTTTCTTCAGTCAACATGAAGTCTTGCTGTATTCTGACAAGTGCAGACTACCAAGCAGTACCTCCATGGAGGAGGGACAGAACCTACTTTGGGAATAGGCTCTGAAGTACTGCTGTGCCAAACCGAGCATCACTCCTAGCCTGGATATCCAGAGAGTAATGCTTGGTAAAAGTATGGACTGTCTTCCAGGTGGCTGCTTGACAAATTTCTAAAAGAGGGATATCCCTGGCAGTAGCCAGGGAAGCAGCTGTACCAGCTTGTGGAATGAGCCTCAGGCCTGAGGGTGAGAATTTACCAGTTTTTCATGGCAGAATTGTATACAAGAAACAATCCACCTGGCAATAGATCTCTTGGTGTCAGGTTTGCCCTTCCCAACTTCTCCATAAATGAGGAACAACTGGAGGGAGTCATACCTGTGACCCTTGGTACGCTCTGTGTAGTAGCTAAGGGCTCTTTTAACATCCAAACTGTGTAGCCTCCTCTCTCCCGAGGAAGAATGATCAGTGAAGAAAACTGGGAGAGATATAGACTGATTCAGGTGGAAATCTGAAACCACTTTAGGCAAGAACTTTGTTAGCTCTAAGGACACTTTATCTCTGTGAAGAGAGATGAAATCAGGTTCCACTGACAGGGCTTGCAATTCACTGATATGTCTAGCAGAAGTAATGGCTACCAAACACAGTTTTCCAAGTCAAGTACTTAAGCTCTGCTGAGGACAAAGGTTCAAAAGGGGTTGCATAAGCTGAGCAATGCAAACATTAAGATCCCAAGCAGGAGCAGGATCCCTAAAAGGGGGGGGGGGCTTGGTGTGAAGCAATCCCTTGAAAAACTTACAGAACACAGGATGGGATGACAGCGAGGAAGACTTGCCTACTGACAGGAAAGTAGAAACAGCTGACAAGTGTACCTTGAGAGTAGCTGGTCCGAGACCTAGGCCATTGAGATGGACCATGTAATCCAGAACCGTAGACAATTCAGCAGTGTCTGGAGAAATATTCTTCTCACAACACCAAATGCTGAATCTTTTCCATTTGGAGTTGTAAGTCTTTCTAGTGGAGGGCTTTCGAGAAGCCTTGAGGATATCCAGAACCCCTTGGGAAAGATGCAGATCTGCAAACTCTGACTCTTCAAGAGCCAAGCCTTGAGATTGAGAGACTGAAGATTGGGGTACTAACTCCTCCCCTAAGAGGATGTTAACAGGTTGTAATTCCTGGGAAGAGATGGGGGAAGGTAGACTGCTAGGGACAGCAAGAAGGGATACCATGGCCGCCTGGCCCAGTCTAGAGCAATCAGAATCACTTTGCAAGGTTGTGACCTTATCTTGACTAACACTTTGAACAGGAGAGGGAAGGGGGGGAAGCATACAGAAATTTCCCTTCCCAGTTCAGAATCGGAGCATCCAGGGGGACTGAGCCCAAGACTGGGGGTCTGCAACAAAAAAGAGGAAGTTGGTGATTGTCTGGGGCTGCAAAAAGATCTATCTCTGGAGTGCCCCATCTTGAGAAAATCACCTTCAACACCAGAGGATCTTGGGCCCATTCGTGATGGCCCTGAGATATTCTGCTCAGTGCATCTGCTAGAACATTGTCCTTCCCTAGAAGGTGAACTGCTATCAGAGAGGTTTGCAGGGAATAAGCCAGGGACCACAACTTTCTGTGCTGAAGGCCGTAGATCGAGTGCCTCCTTGCTTGTTGATGTACCACATGGTGGTGTTGTCTGTTCTGACCTGAACCACTTTGTTCTTTACTGATTTGGAAAAAGCTTGCAGTGCCAGAAACAGTGCCCTGGGTTCCAAGAGATTGATGCGTAGAAGAGATTCCTGAGGCGACCACAGTCCCTGGGTGGTGAGTTCCCCCAAATGGACTCTCCAGCCCAGCAGGGAAGCATCTGTGGTAAGGACCACTGAATGAGACTGAGTGGCAAATGGAACCCCTTGCCTCAAATTGTCCTGATCTTGCCACCATTGCAGGGCTTGGATCAGAGTTTGAGTCACTGGGATTAGTTTGGTAAGGGAATCCTTTCTTTGGGACCAAAACACTCTTAAGTGGAACTGAATGTCCCTCATTTGGAATCTTGCGCCTTGGACCACTGCTGTAGAAACTGCCATGTGGCCCAATAGCTGAAGGAAATGCTTTGCTGGTCGAGACACCTGAAGGCTGAATGAAGAGGCCAGCTCCATGAGAGCTCTTGCCCTGTCCGGGGGAAGGAAGGCTTTTGCTTTTACCATATCCAGCTCTGCCCCATGAAGGTGAGGAGCTGCACTGGTTTGAGAACTGACTTTGGTAGGTTGAGAAGAAATCCTAAAGAAGTGAGCACTTGCTGGGTCACTTGCAGGTGTGACTTGACTTGGTCTGGGGACTGGCCCACTATGAGCCAGTCGTCCAAATATGGAAAAATGGAAATCTTTTGTCGTCTTAGGAAGGCAACAACTACTGCCAGGCACTTTGTGAAGACTCTTGGGGCTGAGGTTAGGCCAAAGGGCATTGCTTTGAACTGATACTGGCCTGAGGGCAACTTGAACCTGAAGTACTTTCCGTGGGAGCACCTGATGGGAATGTGAACGTAGGCATATTTGAGGTCCAGGGAGGCTAGCCAGTCCCCTGGCCTTAGAGAGGGAAGGATAATTTCCAGAGTTATCATCTTGAACTTTGGCTTTAAAAGATGTTTATTCAGGTATCTTAGGTCTAGGATGGGTCGCCACTCTCCTGTCTTTTTGGGGGTTAGGAAGTACCTGGAGTACAGTCCTTTGCCCCAGTGTAGGGTAGGTACTCTCTCTCTATAGCTCTTAGAGCTAGGAGAGAAGAAACATCTGCCTCTAGGGCAAGGGTCTCTGAGAGATTTGCAGGTGGAAAAGATCTGGCTCTCATCTTGGGAAATTTTTTGAAGCTGAGAACCAGTCCCTGGCTTACTACTTCCAGGACCCACTTGTCTGATGTAACAGACATCCAGTCCTGGACAAAGTAAGCCAGCCTGCCCCTACTGGGATAGGATAATCGACCCAGGCAGACCCATCAGGGTGTCTGCTTGGCAGGGGCTTTAGGCTGACGGGTGGATGCAGGCCTGCTCATCCCCCTTCTGCCTCTACCTCTGAAGAACCCCCTCTGTGAAAAGGAAGACAAGGGCTGTGCTTGGTAAAAAGGCCTTTGGAAAGGCCTGCCCCTGGACTGCTGCCTTTGAGGAGTTGCCTGCCTTTCCTTGGCCTGAGCACTCCTGTAAGTGGTCCTGTATTTGTCCATTTTCTTCATGTAATTCTCTTGTCTGCTCCCCAAACAGAGAATTACCCACTACAGGGAAATCCATGGCCTTAGCCTGGGTATCCTGTGAGAGGCTAGTACATCTGAGCCAAGCCATTCTCCGAAGAGCCACAGATGTAGCCATGACTCTTGATGACACATCATTGGAGTCTACAGCAGCATGAAACTGAACTTTTGATGCCTCAATCCCATCTGCAGCCACTTCCTCCAGCTCCTTGGCAAGCTGGGGGGGAAGCCTGTTTAGCCAGTGCCAGCACAGTATCCCACCTGGACTTCTGGTACCTGGCTGCATAGGCCATATAATTTGCCTGCCTGAGTCCCAAGGATGATGCCATGTACTGCTTCTTTGCCGTGGCATCAATCTTCCTGAAGTCTTTGTCTCCGGGGTGAATCAGGGAATGCTTGCCTTATCACAGGCAGCAGCCTGTACAACCCCAACACGGCTGCATTGCTGATAAAGGAACTCCGTATCGGAGCCTGAAAGAGTATACCTCTTGTCCATCCTTCTATCCACAGGAGGTATGGAATTGGGAGACTTAAGAATTTTTTGCGTCTGTTTTCCAAAATATTTGTGGAGGGGAATAGACAGTCTCCTGGACTCTGGGATGTCCATCATCTCTACATAGTCAGGCTCCTCCTGATCCTCCACTGCCTCCTTCACAGGAAGCTGGAGGGTATCAGCCACCTTTCTGTAAAACATGATGTGTGAAGGGGACTCAGAAAGCCTGGGAGAAACACCTGAAGGTCTGTCTGGGGAGATGTCTGGGTCAATAGGCACATCCAGACTTTCACCATAACCATCTTCCAACTTTCCTTCCTCCTCAAACTCCGGTTCCTAAAATTCTTCCAGGGTATAATCCTGAACCGGGGGAACCGACCGAACCTAGCCCCTGCCAAAAGGTGCTGGATCAGTTGGAACCAAGCAAAGCGATTCCACAATACCAATTGCTTTGGTTATTTCATCGGCAGTCAGAGTATGAGATTCTGGATCCGAACTGGTCGACTTGTCTTTGCGATTTCTTTTTGTCGGAACCGATTCCTCGGAATCGGCTCTCCTTTTGCCTTTTGCCTTTTGCCTATCGCCCTGGTCAGAGGGCATGCCTTCCGGTTTGGTTGGAACCGAACCAGGCTGGCCATCTGGATCAGCAGACTTCTCGGCCTCCCTTTCCCTCAGTCTACCTAATCTCTTTTCCAGGGTAGATTTGGGAAAATTTGTAGAAATTTGGCAGTCTGAATCGAGGTGGTCAAACCCCAGACAGTAAACACAGGTGGTGTGGGAATCGGCCTTAGCAAAGACCTCCCCACACACACTGCAGTGTTGAAACCCAGTGGGCCCGTGTTTTTTTTCTTGGGTTTCTAAGCCATGGCCAACCTAACCAAACTTACCCTTTTCTCGCCAACCGCCAGGCAAGACTTCTATCGGTTCCGGACCGCGGTTCACGGTCTTGGAAAAACGTACTAAAACCCCTTTTTTTTTTTTTTCCAACCGATACGGACCAGTAACCACACACTAAAGTAAAGTACAAAATGTACCTGAATGATCGGTTTAGCAGAACCAATCCACACTTTTTACAAGTCCCTCACAGAAAACAGAACAAAACCTATCTAGTACTCACGGTACCACAGGCACAGACTTGAACCGACTATGCGGAAACAAGTTTTTCGGCAGAAAACCGACCGAAAACCGACATATCAACCAACTTTGAACCGAGCAGCAGGAGAAATCTCCGGAGCAAATGTTTAGTGAGGCGGAGTGAAGAATCTGATGGTTGCAGTTCGAATAACAGGCAGAGACATCAACCGAGCTCAAGATGAACATTCTATGCCATGCATAGAAAAGTTAACCCATTGTTCTCTGGGGCAGTTTAAAGGCTGGGGCTAACTGCACTTGTCAGAATACAGCAAGACTTCATGTTGTTTGAAATACCAGCTGGATAAGGACGGAGCTGATTTCCTCTTCTCCCATCCAGACCATCAAGGGGTAATACAAGAGGGAGCCTGTGATAAGGCTAAAGTCCCTTTGTCCTCACACCCTCTGGACAAGGACTCCAGAAAACTGGACAGTATGGCCAAGAAAGTCTTATTTGTCGGCCTCCTTGGCCATGAGGCAGGCTACCTTCCAGGCTTATGCTGCCCAGTATCAAAAACCCCTGTGGCAGTTGGTACTGGCAATGTCTATGAAAGCGCCCCTCACCCTTATCACATGACCTGGCTGAAACTGCCAGGTTTGGACTAGAGGCGGCCAAGTACCAATTCCAAATGGCTGCTGATTCTAATGACACTGCAGCAGATGGATGACTAACACAGTGGCACAGAGAAGGTTTGCTTGGCTTAGGACCCCAAACCTCACTCAGGATACTCAATTTAAGGCCTTAGATTTTCCACTGGAAGGAAATTCTCTTTTTGGAGAATCCACTGTTGCTTATATGAAGAAGGTGGATGAATATAAGGCTACTTATAGAAGCAGCTCTGCCAAGGAGAGAGCTTCTTCATCCACCAGGCCCTATGGAAAGGGGGGGGCAGAGGTCGGTCCTTTATGACCAGACCTTTTTCCAGCCAGTAGCTGTGCCCCAGTACCAGCAGTATCCTCAATAGGGATACTCTAGGGGTAGGGGTAGAAGGGGCTCTAGGCGAGGGTCTCAGGCACAGACTCAGCCTAAGCAAAAAACCCCGAGAAGCAGTTCACCTCCTCCCTCCCTGTCAGAGGCAGACTGTCCCACTTCCTCCACATTTGGCTAACCATCACCACAGACAAGTGGGTGTTGGAGGTAGTGGGCAAGGGTCTGTGTCTGGACTTAAAATCTCTTCCTCCCCAGAAGTCCAGGATTTTCCTCTCTCCCTCCCTAGCAGAAACAGCACTGCTAGAGGCGGAGGTTCAAAAGCTGCTACAGCTCAGGGCAGTGGAACCAGTTCCTATCACCCTGAGAGGAAGAGGTTTTCACTCAAGGTACTTCCTAACCACAAAGAAAAGTGGGGAGTGGTGTCCAATACTGGAGCTCAGAGCTTTAAACAAGCACTTGGAAAAAAAGCAAAGTTCAAAATGGTAACTCTGGTTCGGATTCTGCCAACAGTCCAAAAAGGGGACTGGCATCACTGGATTTGAAAGATGCCTATTTCCACATCCCCATAAAGGAATCATTCAGAAAATATCTCCGATTTAGGCTCCCGTTGGGTCATTACTAGTTTTCAATCCTAACCTTCGGCCTTACCTCAGCACCAAGGGTATTTACAAAATGCATAGCACCGGTGCTGGCATTTCTTCGAAGACAGGGAGTGATTGTTTTTCCATATCTAGATGACTGGCTGGTGGTGGGCAAATCACCAGACCAAGTCAGACATTCCCTAAACCTCACCCAAGATCTGTTGGAATCCCTGGGTTTCATAACAAACCAGAAAAAAATCTGTCCTGACCCCTGCACAGAATTTACAGTTCATAGGGGGCCGAGATCAATACTCTTCAGGGCAGAGCCTTTTTGTCCCTAGTCAGGGGTGCACAGCCTTCAGTCAGTAGCAAACTCTTTCACTCTGCACAAGCCAAAAACTGCCAGGCAGTATCTGCAGCTCCTGGGCCATATGGCTGCATCCACAGGCACAGTACAGGGTTCCACATTTCACATGAGAGAGATCCAATTTCATTTCAGGACTCATTGGAGACGTAAAAAAAGACACCTTTTCAAAACTTATTCCAGTAACAAGGGCACTATTACAGGCCCTTCTGTGGTGGAAAAAGGAATCCAACCTAAGGCAAGGAATTTCTTTCCAGAAAGAGAATCCCTCACTAGTTCTCACAACAGATGCATCCCTTCTGGGCTGGGGTGCCCATCTAGGGGAGCACCCGACCCAGGGTACCTGGTCAGAAGCAGAGTCTCTTCAACATATAAACTTGCTGGAACTCAGAGCAGTGTGGCTAGCCCTAAAAGTTTTCTCTTCTTTGGTGACGGGCGATGTATTACATAAACAAACAGGGAGGTACCAGATCAGGCCTTCTGTACACAGAAGCCATGAAAATCTGGACTCTGGCATATTCCCTAAAGGTATCCTTTCAAGCAATCCACCTGCCAGGAAATGACAGTACCTTGGCAGACACACTAAGTCGGCTCAACCAGGCCCATCACGAATGGACACTGAACAGGCAAGTGGTGCAAGTAATTTTCAGGAGGTGGGGCACTCCAGAGGTGGACTTGTTCGCATCCCACCAGAACCACTAGTTGCCTCAGTATTGCTGCAGACTGTCAGCTTAGGGCACAATCCCCCTGGATGCTCTGATGCTAGACTGGTCAGGCAGATTCCTTTATGCCTTCCCCCCATTTCCTCTGATTTTCAGAGTGCTATTGAAGCTCAGATCCTACTCAGCTTCTCTGATCTTGATCGCTCCAGATTGGCCCAGGCAGCCATTGTACTCTCTTCTGCTCTCCATGTCTGTGAACAAACAAATAAACTTGCCTCTCGGGCACAATCTCCTGCCCTCCAATCAGGGAACGTTGCTGTACCCAAATCTCCAGTCCCTCCACCTCAAGGCATGGCTCTTGAGGAATTGAGTACACAGACTTAAACCTTTCTGAAGCTGTATTAGCCATCTTAAAAGGTTATAGAAAAATTTCCACTAACGAAACCAATTCTTCTAAATGGAAGAGATTTTCTCTTTGGTGCTCTGGTAGAAGTTTCGTCCCAAATAATGCAGGAGTATCAGTTGTATTAGACTATCTCACTCATTTGCATTCACAAGGTTTACAACCCAGCTCTCTAAAAGTTCATCTTGCAGCAGTGTCTGCCTCCCTTTCTGCTAGGGCAAAGGTGTCAGTAGCATCAGATCCCATTTTCAAAAGGTTCTTTAAAGGTCTGATGCATTTGCATCCCCCTGACAGGGCACCAGTCCCTGCCCGGGATCTTAATGTGTGCATAGCTAAACTCACGGGGCCTCCTTTCGAGCTTAGGCTACAGCCCATGTGAAGTATGTTACTTGGAAAACAGGTTTTTTTTAGTAGCAATTACCCGTGCAAGATGAATCAGTGAGTTCCAGGCTCTCTGTATCGACCAGGACTATATATCATTCCACAGAGATAAGGTAGTCCTTAGAACAAATAGACAATTTCTTCCTAAAGTGGTTTCAGACTTCCATCTGAACCAATCACTCTGCCTGTCTTTTTTTTACAGACAGTGCTAGTTCTGGTGAAAGAAGACACCATAGTATGGATGTGAAAAGAGCTCTCAGCTATTACATGACAGCTACTAAAAGCCATAGGCAAGATAGAAAACAAGTTTTCCTTATATATGGGGATGTAGGAAAGATCCATTTCTCAATGGATTGTCCAATGTATTCAATTCAGCTACACTAAAGCAGGTAGGGAGCCACCAGCTGGGCTGAAGGCACACTCTACAAGAGGAACAGCTGTTAGCGTTGATGCTGCCAGGGAGGTTCCCTTAGTGGATATTTGCAAAGCAGCTACCTGGAAATCAGTACACCCCTTTACAAAGCATTACAACCTGGATATTTCGTCCAGAAGTCATGCCAGGTTTGGCACAGCCGTCTTGCAAAGTCTGTTTCCAAAGTAAGCTCTGTGCCCTCCTCCAGTGGTACTGCTTGGTAGTCTGCATAAAGTTATGAATATCCTGAGCATTAATGGGGTTGGAAGAAAAAAAAAATACTTACCATAGTAATCTTTCTTCTCAGTGATGCTCAGATATTCATAACTTTCCTCCCTTCCAGAACTTCAGCCTCTGCACTCCGCATGCTGGTGCCACCTAGCCATATCCTGTTATGGTTCATTTTCTCTATGCTTGTCTAATTTTAAGCAGAGTTTTCTGTTTTCTCTTTACAGTTTCTCTGCTGTTTGGTGAGCACCATTATTTTATTATTGCTCCTCCTTTTGGAGGTTTTTGTTAATTCTATACTTATTGGGGGTAACCCCAAAATTTATAACTGTTAGAATTTTTTCCTAATGCCTGACTTCCAGGCTTCTTACAAATCTGAAGAGGTTAGAACACTATAGTTGGTAGAGGCAGTATTTGAAAGATGCTCACGTGCAAAGAATTCTACTCATTTGCATGTGTTCCATCTCTCTGGGCAGTCCAACCCTCCAAGGCTTACCGCATAAAGTTATGAATATCTGAGCATCACTGGGAAGAAAGAAGATTACTATGGTAAGTCATTTTTTCTTCTGAATAAATACTTTTGCTCAGTGTTCACAGAGGTAGGCGAGGGGCCACAGAAAAGTAACAGGAACATCGAAGGAAGGGGGGTGGACACCACTCCACTTTCACAGGAGAGAGTCTTGAAGGAACTCGCAGCTCTGAAAGTGGACAAGGCAAAGGGTCCAGATGGGGTGCATCCAAGGATACTGAGGGAGCTCAGGGAAGTACTGGCTGCACCTCTTGACAGTCCTGTTCAACCACTCACTGGAGACGGGAGTGGTTCCAGAGGACTGGAGGAGGGTAGCTGTAGTCCCACTTCACAAAATTAGTAGCAGGGAGCATGCTTGAAACTGTAGGCCAGTCCGCCTGACTTTGGTGATGGGGAAGTTAATGGAATCACTACTGAAGAAAAAGATTGGAATATATTGAATCCAGTGGCTTACAAGATTCGAGTCAGCATGGATTTACAAGGGTGAGGTCTTGTCAAACGAATCTGATGAATTTCTTTGACTGGGTGATCAGGGTGGAGTGGTGGATGTGGCCTACCTAGATTTCAGTAAGGTCTTTGACACCATTCTACATTGGTGATTCGTAAGCAAGCTGAGCAGCCTAGGAGTGGGTCCAAAGGTGGTAAAATAGGTAAGAAATTGGTCAGGGGATAGGCACTGGCGACAGAGGGTGGTGGTAAATGGAGTTTAATTCGAGGAAGGGAGGGTGACCAGTGGGGTGCCACAGGGATCAGTACTGGGACCAATCCCCTTTAATGTCTTTATTAGCGACATTGCAGAGGGGCTTAATGGGAAGGTCTGAAATCTGCAGTAGGATAGACACTCCAGGAGGGGTACAAAAAATGAGTAGTGACCGGAGAAAGAGTGGTGGTCAAGTGTGTGGTAGCCAAGTTGTAATGCAAAAAACTGCAAAATCATGCACTTAGGGCACAGAAACCCAAGGGCGGAGTACAAAATGAGGGGAGTGGTATTGAAGACCACCACACAGGAAAGAGACCTAGGGGTAATCATATCTGATGACCTAATGGTGGTCAGGCAGTGTGACAAGACAGTTGGGAGACCTAGTGGGATGCTGGGGTGCATAGGAAGAGGTTATTGCCAGCAGGAAGAGGGAGATGGTGTTACCTCTGTATAGATCACTGTTAAGTCCTCAACTAGAGTACTATGTCCTGTTCTGGAGATCTCATCTCCGGAAGGACACAGAGTGGAGGTGGTCCAGAGGAGGGCAACTGAAATGGTGCAGGGTCTGCATCAAAAGCCTTGTGAGGAGGGACTGAAGGACCTCAATATGTACACTCGGCAGTAAAAGGGGGGGGAGAGATATGATGGAGACTTTCAGATACCTCGCGGGTATAAATAAGGTACAAAAGGGAAGCATCTGTCAGTAAAAAAGATGCTCAAGAATAAGGTAGACTCGGGAGATATGAGGAAGTACTCCCTCACAGAAAGAGGTGGATGCCTGGAACAGCCTCCCAGCAGAGGTGATGGGGGCAAAAACTCTAGCAGTGTTCAAGAATGCATGGGATAGGCATAAGGAAACTTTAGTGGTAAGGGAGGGGGGGAGAGGTAGAGCCGGAGATCAAGTAGGGTCTGTGGTAATACAGTAGGTAAGGAAAAATGGGCACACTGGGTGAGCCAAGCGGTCTTGATCTGCTGTCAGATTCTATGTTTGACTCAGGGTGAGATACTGCTCCATAGGTTGGATGTGCATAGTATACTGAGATACTATGTGTATCACACCAAGGACTTCAGAAGGTCCTCTCAGCTTTTCGTTTCATTCGCCCCTGGGAAAGATGGTGCACCTGTGTTTAAACAGTGCCTGCCCAAATGGCTGGCACACTTGTTTTAAGTTCTGTTATAGGAAGTATACGGTATGGAACATCCTGGTGTGGTTACTGGTCACTCCACAAGGGAAATGGCCACTTCTGTTGCTTGCTTCAGAAATGTGTTGGCTGCGGACATTTGTGCTGCAGCCACATGGAGCACTGTTCACACCTTCACTAAACATTACAGTCTGGACTTAAGATTCTTGTAGACGTGCTGGATTCGGACTTGCTATACTGCAAGGCCTGCTGTCTTGAATATATCAGACTCTGCCTCTACTGTTTTGGGAATCATTCCAAAGGTGTGGCCTAATGGAAGAGAGATCCTCTAAAAAGAACAGTTACTTTCTTACTGTAACAGTAGATCTTAGAGAGATTCTCTTCTGTTAGGCCAGGCCATCTGTCCCTCCATCCCCCTTTTGATCAGAATCTATGCATCATCTATCCAGCCCTATGCCTCACCTTGTATGTCTGGGCTGGTCTTATCTCCTTATTCCCCATGGCTGGATATCCATTAAGATTAATCTCTGACTGGGACCTGAGAAGAGATGGGGGCCACCCATATTTATACAGACAGTGACACATGATGTCATAGGCAGCCTGTGGCTAGCAAAAGCTTCCATGTGGTTCTAGCGCTGACAAGAGTATAGTTCTAAAGATATAGCCTAATGGAAGAGATGCTGTCAAAGGTCTGCCGTTACACTGACTACCTCTTTGCCATGGCTAGGTTAGACTGGATTCTGTGGATGGTATAAGAGAGGTCTAATTCACACGTATCAGTTTTATTCTAATGGAATATTTAAGTCATTCACACAACTACAAACTGAATTTCCCCTCCGTCAGAGGAACTTTAACAGATATTTGCAACTCTGCCACTATATCACTGCTACCTTGGGCTTAGATGTGACCTCACCATCAATATCCCCACTATTTACATTGCTTACCCAAAAAAAGCCAGAGGGAGAGGTCCCTGTGGCATTTGATATCCTGCATATGTAAAGCTATAACAAATTGCCCAACACCCCTGATGAAGGAAACTTGGATTACTTTGCAGGCAGGCTTGACAGAAGTCACCCTGGACTGACATAGGATCTGGCAACACCAGCACAGAGTAACTGGATTTTATGGATGGCGAGAATTTTGCTTGCTGGAGACAATGTGGCTGTGAGGTTGCAAGAGATGCTCACATATTCTGTTTTTGCCCAATTAGCACCAAATTCTGGAAGGGAGTGGGGGGGGGTGTCCTGGAGAAGCTCTTCCCAGTACTAGGGCCCTTAACCCCCCCGATATAGCCATTTTATTACACCTTCTGAAACAAGTTAAGCAAAAGCATCAAGTACATCTAATTGGTATTCTGCTTTGAGCAGCAAAAAAAACTCATAACTAGGTTATGGCTTCAACCAACCAACCCCCCCCCCAAACACCACTTTCCCTCAGGAACTGGGAGGACACAGTCTATGGTATTTATAAAATGGAAAGTATGATGGCAGCTTTACAGAACAAATCCTCTATTTTACTGAATAGATGGACCGCATGGTTTTTCTCTTTATTGCCCCATACAGACCAGACTTGGTCCCTAGAGTGGTTGTGTAAAGGGAAGGCATGCTTGGGCCGGGCGACCCGTTTTTATATCCACTGGAGTTGTGATTCTAAGAAGATGACACTAGCATTCTTGCTGCTCTTAAAACTAAGGGAATGTCTCCTATAAGTCCCCCGCCTAGAGAGTCTCAACTTACGTCTATTGATCACTGTCAAGCTAAGAAGCCTAGCATGGAATAATATGTTCTGCTAACCTCAATCGATGTATCTGACTATGCTGATCTTTTCCAAGTATAACATATGTGATTGTATTGTCCTTGGTGCCTTTAAAAGCAATAAAAACAGAGTTTAAAAAAAAAAAAAAAGATTTACCGTTTCGTTGAGTACGTAACTGTTCTTTTGGGTCTGGGCCAATTATCTGTATAAGGGCATTGTACCATCCCTAGAGCTACACAGCATGATTACCATGATTTAGGGATTGAACCAAGGATCTGTATAAGGCATTGTAACATGGGACTGGACCAAGGATTGGTATAAGGGCATTATAGCATCCCTATATCCCAATGCATGGAAATGAGTTGGAGAGAAACTGTCCACATCCACACACACACACACACATAATGGTCATGTCACGAGCATAAAAAATTGGGAGAAGCCCAGTCCGGTGGCGCTATGGGTTGAGGCGCCGGATGCCATGCCGGTGACCGGAGTTCAGGAGCGAGCTCGAGAGCCGGGGGTCGGCAGGGGCAGGTAGAGGATTGAGCACCTGCAGGGCTGCTCTCCTCCCCAGGGGGGAAGGCAAGGGACAGCCCGGTGCACCAGCGGCTCCAGGTGGAGATCAGGAGTGCTACAGTGAGTTGGGCTACACACAGTACCATGTGGCTGAAGCAGGCAGGGTTGCCATGCGCCGTGCATCAGGGGTGCTCACGCAAGGTGAGGGGAGTTCCACCAGAACAAGGGAAATACCGGTGCCATGGAGCAGGCGACGACACCTGTCCCATGCCCTTCGCCAGGTTCTCCCTTGACTGACCTTTCAGTTCCCCAGCGGGCCCTCGTCCACAGCTGGAGACTGCCTTAGAAGAGCTCCCAAGAGGAGGGGTGACCCACCCCGGATGGGTTAAACCGGGGGTGCTGGCTACCTGGGGGGGGGGAGAAAGGAGGCACAGTTCGAGGACCCTTGGGTGGACAGGACACGGATAGGATGCCTGAGAGAAGGTCCACGGGGCCGTGACAGAAGTGAAATAGTCCAAAAAAAAAAAAAAAGTTTAAATTGGGAGAAGCTGGTGGAGGATGTATGGGGAAATTTTAGGAACAGAACTACGCAATCTAAATACAGTGGACCAGATTTTCAAATGCTCACCGCTTAGATGCGGCACGTTTTTCCCCCACATTTCAGCACAATGCGCAGATACATTAAGACAGTCTATCTTACAGGCACAAGTGCCACGAGTACTACCACTTTGGGGTCTGCATGGGTCACTTTTTTTGATCCTAGTGGCCAAGAAGCAGTGAAACTTGTCAAATGTGACATTTGGTTTGAAAATCGCCCAGAATCATTTTGGGGCATCTGGGACAACACAGATTCAGCTCAAAATTGTGATTTGCACCTGCTTACCCTCTCTGAAAATCAGCCCTGTCGGTGCAGTGGTTGGATTTCAACTTGCAATGCCAGTGACCTGGGTTCAGGAACAAGCCCGGGTCACTGGAGGGCCGGCCAGGGGAGAAGGAGTGAACGTCCCAGGGACAGCTGGGAGGGCGGGAGTGTGCTCTGGCACCTGCTGGCTCCTAGTGGAGGCTGGGAGCATCGCAGGACATTGGACCAACATGTAATTGGGTAGGGTGGACATCGGCGTTAGCCATGTCACTACGTCACCCTGCGCAGAAAAGAGGAAAATGGGCTGGGTTCCCACCGGATGACTGCCTCCAGGTCCTTTGCACCACCAAACCCTCCAGGGAGTTGTTCCCTGCAACCTCAGCAACATCCCGTGGCCTATAGGGAAGTGCCAGGTAGCCCCCACTGGTGCATTCCCCTCGGAGGACGGGACCCGCCCGGTGACGGGAAACGCCAGGATACTGCAGGAGAGCTGCGATATGGGGTTAGTAGGGGAGTCAGGACTCAAGTGAGGTAGTAGAGTGGTATAGCAGAGGGACCATAGGAGCGCCTGAAGGAGTGGGGGGCACCTGAGCAGGAGAGGGGGAAAGAAAAAATTACCTTAATAATGTTGTTTCTTCTAATGGAGTCTTGCTATATTATGACAATTGCAGTGAGTCCCCATCTTCGAACTGCTCCGGAGGTGAAATAGTTAACTTTCCATGCAGGCATGGAACTCTGAGCACGAGCGCGGTTGGAAACTCTGTCTGTTGTTCTTCAAACAGAAACTGTCAGATCTTCTGAGCTAAAACTCACTAAGGCTCTGTGTGGAAGCTGTAAACCTACACTAGCCAACTGGCTACTAACATAAACACACATTTTGGTCCCAAAGCAAAGACTCAAGTCAGGAGACCCAAAAATGAAAACACAACATCAATTCACCCCAAAAGGGGGTGAAAACAACAAGGTGGGCATCAAATAAGTGCAACACTGTACTGCCCACCCAATGTCCCAAAAACAGAGGTTCTGAGGGGCAGAGAGGTATAATATAGCAAGACTCATTAGAAGAAACAACATTACTAAGATGAGTAATTTTTCTTCAAACAACATGAAGTCTTGCTATATTATGACAATTGCAGACTACACAGCAGTACCTCCATGGAGGAGGGACAGAACCCACTTAGGAATAGGCTCTGAAGCACAGTTGCAAGAACTGAAAGCATCACCCCGGCCTGGATGTCCAGGAGCAATGCTTGCAAAAGTGTGAACTGTTTTCCAGGTAGCTGCTTGACATATCTCTAGAATAGGGATGTCCCTGGCAGCAGCCAGGAAGCAGCGGTACCTCTGGTAGAGTGAGCCCTCAGGCCTGAGGGAGGAACCTCACCCAGTTTTTCATAACAAAATTGGATACAAGAGACAATCCACCTGGCAATGGATCTTTTAGTGGCAGGTTTCCCTTTACCGACCTTACCATAAGTGAGGAATAGTTGGAGGGAGTCAAACCTGTGACCCTTGGTACGGTCAATGTAGTAGCTAAGGGCTCTCTTCACATCTAGACTGTGCAACCTCCTCTCGCCAGAGGAGGAATGGTCAGTGAAGTACACTGGAAGAGATATAGATTGGTTAAGGTGGAAATCTGAAACCACCTTAGGCAAAAACTTTGTTAGTCCTGAGTACCACCTTGTCTCTATGAAAGGAGATAAAATCAGACTCCACTGACAAAGCTTGTAATTCACTTATGCGTCTGGCAGAAGTGATGGCTACCAGAAACACAGCCTTCCAAGTCAAGTACTCAAGCTCTGCTGAAGACAAGGGCTCAAAGGGGGGCTGCATGAGCTGAGCAATGCAAACATTAAGATCCCAGGCAGGGGCAGGGTCCCTGAATGGAGGGTTGGTGTGAAACAATCCCTTAAAAAAACTTGGAAAATACAGGATGAGCTGAAAGAGGAGAGGGTTTACCTGCTGAAAAAAAAAAAAGCAGACACAGCTGCCAAATGCACCTTTAGTGTAGCTGGTCTCAGCCCTAAAGTGTTTAAATGGACCATATAGTCCAGGACTGTGGGTAAATCAGCCGAATCTGGGGAAATATGCTTCCCAGAGCACCATATGGAAAACCTTTTCCATTTAGAATTGTAGTAGCCCTGGTGGAAGGCTTCCTAGAAGCCCTTAAAATATCCATTACACCTTGGGAGAGGTGTAAATCAGCAAACTGTAACTCTTCAAGAGCCAGGCCTTGAGATTGAGAGAATTGAGGTTCGGGTACCAAATCCTTCCCTGAGCACAGGTTAACAGATTGTGATTCCTGGGAAGACACAGGGGAAGATGGACTGCTAAGGACAGTAGGGGTGGATACCAGGGCTATCTGGAGCAATCAGAATCACTTTGCAGGGTTGAGATCTGATTTTGACTTAACACTTTGAACAGGAGCGGGAAGGGGGGGAAAGGCATAAAGAAACTTCCCTTCCCAGTTGAGAATTAAGGCATCCAGAGGGACTGAGCCCAACACTGGGGGCCTGCAGCAAAAAAGGGGAAGTTGGTGATTGTCTGGGGCTGCAAAAAGATCTATCTGCGGGGTGCCCCATCTGGCAAATATTACCCCCAGAACCAGGGGGTCCAGTGACCATTCGTGATGGCCCTGGGAAATCCTGCTGAGAGCATCTGCCAGGACATTTGTCCTTGCCTGGGAGGTGAACTGCCGTAAGGGAGGTGTTCAGGGTGTAAGCCAGAGACCACAACGCATTGGCCTCGTGCACAAGGTCGAGGGACCGAGTGCCTCTTGCTTTGATGTACCACATTGTAGTGGTGTTGTGTGTTCTGACCTGTACAACTTTGTTCTGAACAGATTTGGAAAAGCTTGAAGTGCTAGAAAACTGCTCTGAGCTCCAACAGATTGATGTGGAGCAGAGATTCCTGAGGGACCACAGTCCCTGGGTAGTGAGTTCGCCCATGTGAGCTCCCCACCCTAAGAGGGATGCATCTGTAGTAAAGATTAAAGAGTGAGACTGAGTGACAAAGGGAACCCCTTGTCTCAGGTTGCTCTGATCCTGCCACCACTGTAGGGCTTGGATCAGGGTTCGAGTTACTGGATCAACTTGGTTAGAGGGTCCTTTCTTTGAGACCAAAAGGCTCTCAAATGGAACTGGATGTCCCTCATTTGAAATCTGGCTCCTTGCACCACTGCTGTAGAAGCAGCCATGTGTCCCAGGAGCTGCAGAAAATGCCTTGCTGGATGAGAGACCATGGGGTGAATGAGGAGGCCAGAGACACCAGGGTCCTTGCCCTGTCCAAGGGAAGGAAAGCTCTGGCTTCTCTGTGTTCAGTTCTGCGCCTATGAAGGTGAGGAGCTGGACAGGCTCTAGAACTGACTTTGGAAGATTCAGAATGAAACCTAGGGAGGTAAGCAGTTGCTGAGTTATCTGAAGATGTAACTTGACTTGGTCTGGGACTGGCCTACTATGAGCCAGTCGTCCAGGTAAGGAAAGATGGCAATTTTGCCTCCTTAGGTAACAACTGCTACTGCCAGGCATTTTGTGAATACCCTTGGAGCAGACGTGAGGCCAAGGGCATTCTCTGAACTGGTAATGGCCTGAGGGCAGCTCGAACCTGAGGTACTTTCGATGGAGCTCTGATGAGAATATGGAAGTAGGCATCCTTGAGGTCCAGGGCGCTAGCCAGTCCCCTGGCCTTAGAGAGGTAAAATAATTCCCAGAGTCACCATTTTGAATTTTGGTTTTAAAAGATGCTTGTTTAGGTATCTGAGATCCAGGATGGGCCGCCATTCTCCTGTCTTTTTTGGGGTAAGGAAGTACCTGGAGTACAAACCCTTGCCCTGATGTAAGGGTGGAACCCTTTCCACAGCTCTGAGAGCCAGGAGGGAAGAGACTTCTGCCTCTAGGGTAAGTGCCTCTGAAGGGTTTGCAGGTGGAAAGGATCTGGTTCTCATCTTTGGAAACTTTTTGAAGCTGAGAACCAATCCCTGGCTTACCGCTTCCAAGACCCACTTGTCTGATGTTAGAGACTTCCAGTCCTGGACAAAGTAAGCCAGCCTGCCCCCTACAGGTAGAGGAGAATCGGCCCTGGCAATCCCATCAGGGTGCCTGCTTGGCAGGGGCTTTGGACTGAGGCGTGGAAGCAGGCTTGCTTGTACCCCGTCTGCCTCTCCCTCTAAAGAACCCCCTCTGGGCATAAGCAGAAAAGGAGGCCTGGGGTTGGTAAAAAGGCCTATGAAAAGGCCTGCCCCTGCCCCTAGGAAGCTGCCTTTGAGGAGTGGCCTGCCTTTCCTTGGCCTGCGCACTCCTATAGGTGGTCCTATATTCATCCATTTTCTTCATGTAATTCTCTGTCTGCTCCCCAAACAGAGAATTGCCCACAACGGGAAAATCCATGGCCTTAGACTGGGTATCCTGTGACAGGGTAGTACATCTGAGCCAAGCCATTCTGCGAAGTGCCACAGATGTAGCCATGACCCTTGATGATACATCATTAGAGTCTACTGCAGCATGAAATTGCACCTTGGATGCCTCAATACCATCTGCAGCCACCTGTTCCAGCTCCCTGGCCAGCTGGTCAGGGGCCTGTTTTGCTAGAGCCAGCACAGTATCCCATCTGGATTTCTGGTACCTAGCAGCATAAGCCATATAATTTGCCTGTCTGAGTCCCAAAGATGCTGCCATGTATTGTTTCTTTGCCATGGCATCAATCCTCCTGGAATCCTTTTCAGGGGGGTGTGAAGCTAGGGGAATGTTTGCCTTGTCACAGGCTGCAGCCTGCACTACCCCCACATGGCTGCATTGTTGTGTGAGGAATTCCGTATCAGAGCCTGATAATGTATATATACCTCTTGTCCATCCTTTTATCAACAGGAGGTATAGTGTGAGGAGTTTTAAAAATTTTTACTGTCTGTTTCTGAAAAGATTTATGCAAAGGAATAGACAGTCTCCTAGATTCTGGAATATCCATCATTTCTACATAATCAGGCTCCTCTTGGTCACCAACAGCTTCCTCAACAGGGAGCTGGAGAGTTTCAGCAACTTTTTTATAGAACATAAAATGAGAAGGGGACTCAGAGAGCCTGGGAGGAGAAACCCCTGACGGTCTGTCTGGAGAGATGTCCGGTTCAATGGGCACATCCAGATCTTCAAATCCACATTCAGTCTCCTCATAATCCTCTTCCCCCTCCTCCGGTTCATAAAAATCCTCAAAATCATAATCTTGAACCAGTGGAATCGGCCGAACCGAGCGCTTCCCTGATGGTGTTGGTTCGGTCGGAACCGGGGAAAATGACTGGACAATTTGAATTGCTTTAGCTATTTCCTCAGTGGTTGGAGAGAGAACTTTTGGCTCCACACTAGCTGACTTCCTAGACTTTTTTGTTGGAACCGGCTCCTCAGAAATGGCTCTTCGTTTGCCCAAGGAAGTATCGCCCTGGTCAGAGGGCACTCCTTCCGGTTCGGTTGGGACCGAACCGGGCTGGACAACCGGGTCAGTGAACTTTTTGGTCTCCCTTTCCCTGAGCCTACCAACTCTCTTCTCTATGGTGGCAGCAGGAAAATTTTTACAAATCTGGCAGTCTGCATTGAGGTGGTCAAACCCCAGACAATAAACACAGGTGGTGTGTGGGTCAGCCTTAGCAAAGGCTTCCCCACAGACACCACAGTGTTGAAACAGTGGGCCCGTTTTTCTTTTGGGTTTCTCAGACGGTGCCGAAACCTAACCAAACTTGCCGTTTATGGCAATCCGCCAAACAAGACTCCCTTACTCGGTTCCCAGCATTATCCGGGTCGATGGAAAAAACACGTCGCGAAATCCGTTTTTTTTTTTTTAGAACCGATAACCAGGAACTGCACTCTAAAGAAGGACTAGTAAGTTTTTAAGACAACCTGATCGGTTCAAACTGAACCGATAACCGCTTTCAAGTTCCACACACAAAAAAGAAATGTAAAACCTATCTATTACTTACAATACCACAGACAGAGCTTGAACCGACCGGTTGCGGTTTAATTTCGGTCAAAAAACCGATAAAATAATACTTTAACCGACAAAATGAACCGAGCAGAAGGAGAAATCTCCGGAGCAACTGTTCAGTGAGGCGGAGTAAAGAATCTGACAGTTTCTGTTTGAAGAACAACAGACAGAATTTCCAACCGAGGTAGTGCTCAGAGTTCCATGCCTGCATTGAAAGTTAACTATTTCACCTCCGGAGCAGTTCAAAGATGGGGACTCACTGCAATTGTCATAATATAGCAAGACTTCATGTTGTTTGAAAACAGATAACACACACAAAAAAAAAAAAAAAAAGAAAATCAGCCCCAGAAGCCTTTGCTAGGAGCTTTTCCAAATGCCAGACTGTATTCCCTTTCTGCCCCCCCCCCCAAAATACCACAAACAAACATTAACAAGATGCCACATAGCTATATGGGGGTGGGGATATAAATCCCTGGCAACACCCCTGTTCCTATAAGCGCTTTTTGGAATCCCATTGTTGTTAATCTGAAGCTATGTACAACCTTTCCCAGTTTGAAATTGTCTTTATATCTTCCATATACTCTCCCGGGTTGCACCTGAAAATAATCATCTGTTTTGTCTAGTGTGCTTACTTGATTAACAAAAGCTAAATCAATCAATAAATAGTTACACAGCATTCACGGTTTGGTTTACAGTCAGAACAGCTTTATCTATATAAAGTCACATACAGCTGCCGGTCTGGAATACATTTTAAATATATACTTTTTTTAATTTATACTTTTATTGTTATACTCTGTATCACAGTAATGCAAAGAAAAGGCTTTCTGGAAAGAAGATTCTAAAGGAAACCACCATATTTCATACAGTTAAATAAGTTATTTTAAATAGAGTTCTTAGTATACTTGAAGCAAGTTAGAACGGTATTTCCTGCCTTTCAGATTTTGGAATGAGAAATAAAACCAAATAATTCCAAATCAACAGTGCTGTCTGCCTTAGTCTGAATTATCATTTTAACAACCTTTTCATAAAAAGTAATTTCCCATTTCAGCTTTGTTCACAAACGGGAGGCATTCACCACAAAGGAACATTCAAATCTTAAGAAGAACTTCACTGAAGGTGTAAAACCACAGCACACATGGAAAATAGCACAATCATTATTTCTTCTTCTTTTTACCAGCAGCTTTTTTGTCTTTGTCTTTGCCTTTTCCTTTTTCTTTCCCCTTTTTCCCTTTCTTGGGCTTTTTAAAGGGACCAAGTCCTTTTCGCACCATAGTGCCTCTCCACCAGGCCTGGATCTGTTGGAAGAAGTGCAAAGACAGGTCACTCTCGGTTTGACACTCTCCTCACTGAACAGTGCACTGCTGGTGAATGCAGCCATGACATCACTGTGAAACCTTCCTGTCTTCAAAACAGAGGCTTGCATGGGGCCCCTAAACTAATACAGGAAAATAATGTTTCAGTGTTTTATTAAAAGGGACCCTTAAAGTGCGTTTGTCACATTTCTAAAAACTGAAAAACAATATTTAGACCCCATACCCCTTATATTTTCTATATATTGTCTGCAGTTCTCCGTTCTTTTTTTACTAGGTCAAATTGAATGAAAAGAGGCTCCTTGTCCATGTGTTTATCTACTTCTGTTTAATTCTTTGATGTCATAATCTGCTTATATCATCATAGCTTGTTGCTGTGGAAATGAGTATGATGTCACAAGCAGGACTTTGATATTGCTTTCTTTTGTACTCACAAGGTTTGTTACTGTTTTTTGCTAACGTTTTACTGCTTTATTGTTCTGATTCAGATTGCTGTTGCATGGAATGCTTTCTGCTGCATTACAGGGTGTGCCTACAGGTTTGTTACTGTTTTATGCTTACAGATTACTGCTGTAATCTTCTCTGATTAAAACTGTTTTTTGCAAGGTATATCTTCTGTTGCTGCTTTATTTTTCTCTGTAGCAAAGTGTTTCTTGCATGGTATATCTTCTTTGAGATTATTACAGGTGGTGTTTTACAGTTTTATCTATCATTAGGCTAAGCTTTCAGGGCTACTGCATTTGTTGTTGGCTGATTGTTTCTGCTCTTACCTCCTTGTTTCTTTCGTCCATGGTGGTTCTTTTTCGGCAGGGGAAGGGCCCAGCCACCCCCACCCCCATCCACAATCACCCCATGCTATACTCCTTTTATAGGGTAGCACAGTCGTGACATGTCCTGTAGCAAAGCAGGAAGGGGAGGATCAGAGGGCTATCCACACAGTGACCTCACTTACAGGGGCACAAGTAATGTAACTTGTTATAACAAGTTATACAAAAACAAACAAAACAAAAAATCAAACTTTTGCTTTCATTTTCCTCCTTCTGATTACTCGGACTAGGTTATAAACCCGGCAACTCATCTGGAATGGATATTATTAACTGCAGGTACTGCAGGACACTTTTCAAAAGGGCAGTGATACGGGATTTACGACACTGTCCTACATGCTGGACCATTGAAGATCTAAGGGCTCAGCTCCAGGCAGCATGGGCAGCGATTGCGCGCCTCAAATAGCATATTCAGGAGGAAATATATTTTAAGAACCGCCCATCATTTCCCCAACATCCAACTGAAGCATCTCGACCGCAGAGGGTAGTTGGTCCAGGAGGTTGGCAGGTGGTTAGGAAAGGCAAATCGGGTGCCCCATCACTCAGTGCTCTCCAACGTATCGCCCCCACAAACCATACAAAAACTACGACAGGTATCTGCCTCTGTCTCTGGAATCAAACAAAGGGGCAGAGGACGCTGCAGCACAGGAGCTAGTGCAACAGAACAAGGCCAAAACAGGGACCAAAACAAAAAAAAGGAAATCCAAAACACTTCTGATCGTTGGAGACTCCATGATTCGAGGAGTTGATACCTGTCTCCAGCCGGGGGTTATGGCCAGATGTCTCCCCAGTACATTAGTGTGGAGAGACACTGACTGCATTGCTACAGTTGTGCAGGAAACAGGAGAAAATATCAACGTCCTGGTGCACATAGGGATTAACGATCACGCCAGCTTGTCAGTTGTGGAGACAAGGAACACCTGACCAGGCTGGGAGGCTAACTGTCATCCATTTCATCCGGCATCTCCTTCTCTGAGATCCTGCTGTTCTGGGAGGGGGAAGCAGATGGACGGAAGGTCAGAGAAGGGGAGATAGGGGAGCTAAACATGTGGCTCAAGGACTGGTGCCAGGAAAAAGGACATAAATTTGAATGTAACTGGTTACGGTTTTGGGAGTGAAGGTTCTTTAAATTCGATGGACTGCATCTGACTAAGGAGGGAGTCGGTGCATACGGGCAGAAGTTTGACGTGTCTGCAGAATATTTAAACTAGCAAATGGGGAGAAGGGTGCACCACCCCTTCCCCCTCAGCTAGGGAGCATGTTTATAGTTTATTTGCATCTCCAGGTAAGGAAAAAGGTCCAGCTCCACATATGTGCAGGGGAAATGCCGGACCTCACCCAACAACTAACGCATCAAAATCTGGCCAATGGAAAAGCATGTACACAAATGCCCGTAGTCTGGGAAACAAGATCCCAGACCTGCAGGCAACAGTGACAGAGGCTAAACTGGACATAGTAGCCATTCGAGAGACATGGTTCACCAGTAACCACACTTGGGAGACTTCAGTACCCGGCTATGTACTGTTCAGAAGAGACCAAGGTGCAAATAAAAATGTGGGGGCCCTTTATGTCAATGAAAATATCAAAGCTACAGAAATTCAGGATATACAAGCCAGAAGAATTGTGAGTCACCCTGGAAGCAGGAAGTGGGACCGCCATACGAAAGTACAGTTATGTAAGAACTTACTGTAACAGTAGATCTTCGAGAGGAGCACTTGACGCAGGCTATAACCATTAGGACTAACGCCACAGGCATTTGGACCCACCGGAAAACTTCTCAGCCAGCAGTACCGAGCAGGGATTGCCCCCTGATGTCGACTCCACCCCAACATCAGCCATGGTATAAAAGGGGGCGGACCCGGCGCCACCCCAGTTCCCCTGCCAAGACCCGTGAACGGGCCCTAATGAGAGAAGATGGCAAAGCCTGAAGATGATAATCTGGACACCTCATTCGGGGGATGGAGGGCAGGAAAGCAACGCCTGCTGCAACAGCTCCTCTTGAAGATCTACTGTTACGGTAAGTTCTTACATAACTGTACTATCTTACTTCGAGTGGGAGCTCTTGCAGCAGGCTATAACCATTAGGGACTGAATCCCAAGCAGTCCCGCACCAAGAAGGAGCCTAGCCCCGGGAGGTGGAAGATGCTGAAAACAGCAATTCAAGACAGAAGTCCCTGAAGGACTGCCAGGCCAAAGCCGGCACGGTGCCTGGATGCAATGTCCAGGCTATAGTGATTCACGAAAGTGTGCACAGAGTTCCAGGTAGCAGCCACACATATGTGCCTGATGGAGACATTCCGAAGAGCGGCAAAGAAGCAGAGACTTCTCTGGTGGAGTGACCCCTGACCGGTCCCAGAAGGGGTTTATTGTGATTCTCATAGCAAAATACAATGCAGTTGACAACCCACTTGGAAATAGTTTGCTTGGACACCAGTTTACCTAAGTGCTGTGGCGCAAAGGCCACAAACAGTTGCTCCGATTTACAGTGTGCATCTGTGCGTTTAAGGTAGTACCTCAGAGCCCTGTGAACATCCAGAGTGTGAAGGAGAGCTTCTCCTCTATTAGAGGGAGAAGAAGAATAAACTGGAAGGTCAATCGACTGGTTGAGGGTCAACTCTGACACCACCTTAGCAAGGAAATACAGGTTACTCACCTGTAACAGGAGTTCTAGGAATGGTATATGTTGTTCATCCACACTTACTGGCAGGTTCCTTGCCGCTTTAAATCTTGCCGGTAGGTCTTCAAGCTGGCTCCTCCCACCCACCCGGGTGGTAAAACCTCTGCTCCGCCCCCACATGATGCTAGATCTAGCCCGCTGGAAGCCAGGTTAAAAAGGCCGAAGCCGGGAGTCGGTGATGAACAACATATACCATTCCTAGAACTCCTGTTACAGGTGAGTAACCTGTATTTCTAGGGACATGGATATGTTGTTATATCCACACTTGCCGGCAGACTCCTAGCAGTTCTCCGGGAGGAGGGGGGCAAGGCGCACACCCCCTACTTAGGGAATAAGGACTGGAGAACCGAAGTCCCAAAACCAGCATCCCTGCGTGACTCAAGGTCGATGTGGTAGTAGGTAATGAAGGCGTGTACTGACTTCCAGGTAGCAGCCCTGCAGATTTCCTGGATAGGGACGTCCCTGAAAGCAGCCACAGAAGCAGCGGTATGGCGGGTAGAATGAGCTCTTATCCCTCTGGGAGGCTCCATGCCTGCCAACCTATAGCAGAGATCTATGCAGGAGGTGACCCACCTGCCTATCGTCCGCTTGGTTGCAGGTCTGCCAGGTGCAGCTTCAGCGTAGGTGACAAACAGCTGGCAAACCTCTCCCCGAACTTCAGCCGTCCGCTCCTTATAATAAGAGAGCGTTCATCTAGGGTCCAGAGTATGGAGCCTATATTCGGCCTCCGAGGTGTGATTGGGGTAGAACACCGGCAGAGTCAACACCTGATTAAGGTGAAACTCCGACACCACCTTCGGAAGGAATTTCAGGTTTGGGCGCAGGACAACCTTGTCCCTGTGGAAGACCAAATAAGGAGACTCTATGGAAAGCACCTGGAGCTCTCCCATCCTTCTGGCTGACGTGATAGCCACCAAGAAGGCAGTCTTCCACGACAGATGAGATGTCACACCTGTGCATCGGTTCGAATGGCTTGCCAATGAGCTTAGCCAATACCAGCAGTTGATCCCACGGAGGTGGAGGTTCTCACACCGGAAGGGATATGTTATCAAGGCCTTTGAAAAAGCACCCAATCACCTTCTCCTGCAAAGCAGAGATGGCTGCCAGGTGCACCTTAAGGGTAGTTGACCAAAGCCCATGCTGAGAAAGGGACCATAAGTAGTCCAGAATGCTGGCCAAGGAACAGGAGGAAGGGTCCAACCCCTTATCCTGACACCAAATGGAGAATCTCTTCCATTTGAAGGCATAGCATTTTCTGGTCGACTCCTTATGGGATGCCTCAACAACATTGAGGACCTCGTCGGAAAGACCCAAGGCCTGGAACTCTAGCCGCTCAGGAACCAGGCCGTCAGGTGCAGGGATTGAAGGTCCGAGTGGAGTACCTTCCCCTGGTTGACTGAGATCAGGTCCATAGAAACACAGAAACATAGAAGTTGACGGCAGATAAGGACCGCAAGGCCCATCCAGTCTGCCCATTTCTTTTTCTACCTTATAAATGTGCCATTGGCCTTTGCTCTGTCAGTGACCTATCTATTCATAGTCATTTGTATTGCTCCCTTATGCCTATCCCATGCCTGTTTGAAGCCCTGCACTGTATTCATAGCCACCACTTCTTGTGGTAAGCCATTCCATGCATCTACCACCCTTTCTGTGAAAAAGAATTTCTCACATTCCCCTTAATCGCCTCCTCTAATCTCATGCTGTGTCCTCTTGTCCTGCTATTTTTCTTATATTTAAACATGTTAGACTCTTTCACCTTGTTTATGCCCTTAAGGTGTTTAAATGTCTCGATCATATCACCCTCTCCCTCCTTTGCTCAAGGGTATACATATTGAGCTCCGCTAATCTGTCCTCATATGTCTTCTGATGCAGTCCCTGCACCATTTTGGTTGCCTTCTCTGGACTGCCTCAATTTGGTTAATGTCTTGTGAAGGTGTGGCCTCCAATACTGCACGAGTACTCCAGATGGGGCCTAACCAATGTCTTGTACAGAGGGATTATTACCTCCTCTCACGACTTGTGATACTCCCCTACTAATACACCCTAACACCCCAGCTCACCTACTGCTTTAGAGGTCTGTTTGATGATTTTAAGTCATCAGTGATGATGATGCCCAAGTCTCTTTCTTCCTTGTGACTGCTAGCAACTCCTCCCAGCCTATAAGTGGCTTCAGGTTTCTCTTCCTATGTGCATGATTTTGCACTTCTTTGCATTAAATCCCAGTTGCCACTCTTCTGACCATTCTGCTAGTTTATCCAGATCTCTTCTCATTCTGCCCACCCCATCTGGATCATCTACTCTGTTGCAGATCTTGGTGTCATCTGCAAACAGACAAGCTCTACCCTCTAGTCCATCTTCGAGGTCACTAATGAAGATGTTGAATAGGACTGGCCCCAGGACTGATCCCTGAGGTACCCCACTTGTGACTTGCATCTCTTCTGACTGTATACCATTTACCACCACTCTGTTTTCTGCCAGTCAACCAGTTTGCCACCCAGTTGACCAACTTCTGACCCACCTCAGCCTACCTAGCTTATTTATCAATCTTCTATGTGGAACAGTGTCAAAAGCTTTGCTGAAATCAAGGTAGGCGACATCAACTGCTCCCCTTGGTCCACCACTCTGGTTACCCAGTCAAAGAAATCTATGAGATTAGTTTGACAGGACCTTCCTTTGTAAACCCATGCTGTCTTGGATCCTGGTCCCCTATGGATTCCAGGTGTTGCACTATCCTTTCCTTAAGGAGTGCCTCCATAATCTTGCCCACTACTGAGGTAAGACTGACTGGTCTGTAGTTCCCCGCCTCCTCCCTGCTACCACTCTTGTGGAGTGGGATCACATGAGCCCTTCTCCAGTCTTCTGGGACCTCTCTGTGCTCAGAGACTCACTAAACAATTCTGCTAATGGCTCTGCTAGTTCCTCCTTTAGCTCCTTAAGTACCCTGGGATGTATGCCATCAGGTCCCATTGCCTTATCCACCCTGAGCTTAGCAAGCTCTTGTAGGACCCTTTCTTTTGTGAAGGGTAGTGCTCACCTCCTCCCCCTGTGTCCATGATGCTGAGCTGTGGGCCCTGCCCTACCTTCTCTTCAGTAAATACTGAGCAAAAGTATCTATTTAGGATAGATGCTTTACAGGGTCCTCCTCCTCACATGCTCCCTTTTCTCCATTAAGCTAGCAATACCCCTCTGGACTTTCTCCTTTCACTAATGTATCTATAGAAAGTCTTGTCACCTTCTTTACTGTTCGTGCTAGTGTTTCCTCAGTTTGGGACTTTGCCTGCCTTACTGCCTTACCTGCTTCCTTAGGGCAGTTTGGTATGCCTCCCTATCTTCATCCGCTGTGTTCCCTTATATTTTCTGAAGGCCAGCCTTTGGCTCTGACCTTTCTGCTACTGTATTTGAGAACCAAAGTGGTTTCCTCTTCTTTGCACTTCCTTTTCTGTCTAACACAATGGGATGTTGCTTCAAGTATTGTATCCTTAATGCTTGCCCACTTTGCCTTGTACCTCCTCACCTGTGTTTCTTTTGCCAGGGCTAGCTTAACTCTGTTGGCCATCTTATCAAAGTCAGCTCCTCTGAAGTCCCATATTTTTGCCTTGGAATGGGATGATTTAGATGTAGTAGCCAAATTGAACCATACCATGTGATGGTCACTGGCCCCCAGGTGACCTTCTACCTGGAGATCTGTGATCCTTCTATGTTAGTCAGTACTAGATCTAGGATAGCCCTGTCTCTTGTGGGTTGCTGTACCAGTTGTTTGAGGCCCTCCCTGCAGGGAATCCACTATGAGTCTAGTTCTGGCAGATGTTCCTGCTGGTATTGACCAATCTGTATCTGGCATGTTGAAGTCTCCCATTATCAGAACCTCCCTTTAGCTGTCATGTTTTGTATATCTTCTAACAGTAATGTGTCTATGTCCTCCTCTGGTCTGGGGGCCTGTAGACAACCCCAGTTCTTATGGCTGTCCCATTTCCTGTTTCCAGGGTGACCCACAGTTCTTCTGGCTCCTTATGTGTATTCTGAATTTCTGTAGCTTTGATATTTTCATTAACATACAAGGCCACTCCTCCCCTTTTGCACCTCGGTCTCTTCTGAACAATACATAGCCAGGTACTGAAGTCTCCAAGTGTGGTTACTGGTAAACCACGCCTCACTAATTGCTACTATGTCCAGTTTAGCCTCTGACATTATTGCCTGCAGGTCTGGGATCTTATTTCCGGCTGTGAGCATTTGTGTACATGATTTTCCATTGCCAGATTTTGGTGTGTTAGTTGTTGGGTGAAGTTTGGCATTACCCTTGCATCGTATGGGGAGACAAACCTTTTCTTACCTGGTGATGCAAATGAATGGCAAACACGCTGAATTCCTGTTTGACCACTAGCTGAGGGGAGGGTGTTCTTCCCATTCGACGATGGGTGCTGCACCCTCTCCCCATTTGCTAGTTTAAATATTCTGCAAAGACGCCAAACTTCTGCCCCAATGCACTGACTCCTCTTTAGTCAGATGCAGTCCATCAAATTTAAAGAACTTTCGCCCCAGAACTGTTGCCAGTTCCCTACAAATCTGTGTCCTTTTCCTGGCACCAGTCCTGAGCCACGTGTTTAGCTCCCCTATCTCCCCTTTTCTGACCTTCCGTCCATCTGCTCCCTTCTCCCAGACTGGCAGGATCTCAGAGAAGGAGATGCCGGACGAAATAGATGATAGTTTGTCACCCAGCCTAGTCAGGTGTTCCTTGGTCTCCACAACTGACCGGCTGGCGAGATCATTAGTCCCTATGTGTACTAGGACATCAATGTTTTCTCCTGCTTTGTGAACAATTTTAGCAATGCAGTCAGTGTCTCTCCATGCTGATGTACCTGGGAGACATCTGACCATCACCCCTGGCTGGAGATGGGTATCAACTCCCCGAATCATGGAGTCTCCTATGATCAGAAGTTTTTTGGATTCCTTTGTGCTTGTTTTGTTTTGGTTCCTGATTTGGGTGAGTATTGTTGTGTTAGCTCCTGTGCCGCAGTGTCCTGCTCTGCAGTGTCTTCTGCCTCTTTATTTGATTTCAGAGATAGAGGCAGATACCTGTTTGTAGTGTTTATATGGTTTTGGAGGTAATGTGTTGGAGAGCAGAGAGTGATGGGGCACCTGATTTGCTCCTCCTAACCACCTGCCAACCTCCTGGACCAACTACCCTCTGCGGTCGAGGTTTTTCTGTTGGATGCTGGGGAAATGGCGGGTGGTTCTTATAATGTATTTCCTCTTCAATATAATGTATTTCCTCTTCAATATGAAATTTAAGGTCCAGGCGGGCTGGAAGCCGACTCGGGAACCTGGAGCTGAGGCTAAAGAGATCTGGATACCAGAACTGGCGGGGCCAGTCTGGGGCTACCAGAATCACTTGCGCCTTGTCCCTCCTCGCCTTGAGAAGCACCTTGCTGATCAAGGGAAATGGGGCAAAGGCATAGAAGAGGCCCGGGGTCCACTGCCTGGAGAAGGCATCCCCCTGCAGCGAGCCCTGCTGAGGGGGGTGGGCATGAAACAGCCTCGGCTTCGCATTCTCCCTGGAGGCAAACAGGTCCACCTGAGGTGTACCCCAGTGGGAGAACAGATCGTGTGTTACCTCCAGCAGGAGAGACCACTCGTGACATGCAGCACCTATCCGGCTTAGGGCATCAGCCAGAGTGTTGGAGGCTCCTGCCACATGGATGGCTAGGAGATCTGCCTCCAGACTGCTCACGAGGGACCAAGTGCAGAGTGCTTCTTTGCATAGGGGCAAGGAGTGTGTCCCGTCCTGGCGGTTTAGGCAGTACATGGTCGTGGTATTGTCTATCTGGACCTGGACCACTTGACCCCGTACAAACTGAGCGAAGGCGGTGAGGGCTAGCCGGACCGCTCGGAGCTCCAGCAGGTTGATGTGGTATCGAGACTCCTGAGGGGCCCAGAGGCCATGCACCCTGTGCTCCCCCAGATGGGCACCCCAACCCAGTAGAGAGGCATCGGTAGTGAGAATGACCATCGGCTCGGGGCGGACAAATGGGATGTCCTCCTGCAGATGAGCTGGAACAATCCACCACTGGAGAGCGTTCCACATCTCCTGGGTCATCGCCACTGGCTGGTCCAGAGGACCGGAACACTGTGACCATTGGCAGGCCAGCCCCCATTGAAGGGGACGCATGTGCCAGTGGGCTCAACGAACCACGCTGATGCAGGCCACCATGAGGCCCAGGAGGTGCAGGAAGTCCCAGGCAGGGTGCAGTTGCCCAACCAGAAATGACTGGGCAAAGGAGGAAAGAACCTCAGCCCTGTCTGCTGGGAGTTGTGCTCTGGCTTGAAGAGAGTCGAGCTCTGCCCTGATGAATTGAATCATCTGCATTGGCATGAGTTCCGATTTGGCCTCGTTGATGAGTCCAATCTGATAGCAGACCTGGAAGGCCAAATCCCTGGACCGCTCCACCTCCGGCCAGGAGGGGGCTGCAATCAGTCAGTCATCCAGGTAAGGGTACACCCAGACCCTTCAGCACCGCAGGAATGCTGTCACCACCGCCATGCATTTGGTGAAGACCCTGGGAGCTGGAGAGAGGCCAAAGGGCATGGCTCGGAACTCGTAAAGGGACCCCTCCGCTCTGAAGCGAAGAATCGCTGGTGGGACGGACAGATTGGGACGTGAAAGAACGCGTCCTGGAGGTCCAGAGAACAGAACCACATGCCTCGTTCCAAGGATGGAATGATCTGTGCCAGAGTGACCATCCTGAAGGTTCGAGACCTTAGGAACTTGTTCAGGTCATGTAGGTCTAGAATGGGGTGCCAGCCCCCCATCCGTTTCGGGACCAGGAAATACCTGGACACAAACCCTGGGTCTGGTGGAGGATCCACCACCTCCTTGATCACCTCCTTTTGGAGGAGCAGAGCAATGTCTGCTTGACGAGCCGACAGAGAGGCTCCGGACCCCATAGCCCCCCGTGGGACGACGGCTCGATAGGGTGGGGCCTGCTCGAATTCCAGAGGCAGACCTTTCGCTACCACTTCCAACACCCAGCGGTCCATGGTGATAGTGGACCAGGCAGAAAAGAAGTGGCGAGAGCCGTCCCTCCACGGGGAACCCGGGGTGACAGGCTGAGGCGTACCCCTCAACCCGGCACTGGGCAGCCTTGGAGGAAGGACCAGCCGAGGGACCTCCTGAGCCTTTTCCTCCCGGCTTCCTGCTGGAGGAAGTAGCAGGCTTGGCTTTGGGGTACCAAGTGTGAGCCTGCTGGCCCTAATGCTGGTGTTGCTGGGCTGGACGTGCCGCAGGGGCAGAAGGCCGAAAGGGCTTACGCTGCTGCTGGCGGCCTTTGTCGTTCTGGGCAGATGTGCCCAAGTCCAAGGTGGAATTGGACTTCTTGATCCTCTGCAAGTGACCCTCCACCCTGGGACCGAACAAGTCGGTACCCAGGAAGGGAACGTCTGCCAGCTTGTGCTGGGTATCCGCTGTGAAGGTGGAGATCCGCAGCCAAGCTCTGCGGCGCATGGCCACTGTGGCCGCTACTGACCGCGCACAAGAATCTCCAACATCAAGAGCAATTTGGAGCTGTTGCTTTGCCACCACCCTTCGCTGATCCTGCACCTGCTTGACCGTAGTCTGGAGGTCAGCCGGGAGATGAGGAATCACCTCATCCAGGGAGCCCAAAAGGATGTGGGAAAAGTGTGCCATCAATACAGCCGAATTGGCCTGATGAAGGCCTAAGGAGGATGCAGTGTAAACTTTATGCCCAGAGTAGTCCAGTTTCTTGGACTCTCTATCCAGTGGCTTGTCCACATCCTGAGCATTTCTGGAGCACTGGAAAACACTGTCAGTCACCAACCCCTCCGCAGAGGGGTGCTCCAAGAATCCGGAGAGTGAGCTATTGGGAACAGCATACTTCAAACAACATGAAGTCTTGCTATATTATGACAATTGCAGTTTGTCCCACCATTAGAACTGCTCCAGAGGTGAAAGAGTTAACTCCCATTCTAAGAATAGAACTTGGAGCGCGAGCTCGGTTAGAGAAGCTCTGTCTGGGTTATTTCAAACTTAAACTGTCAGATTCTTTACTCCGCCTCACTGAACAGTCGCTCCGGAGATTTCTCCTACTGCTCGGTTCATTTCTCGGTTTAAACAGTGTTTTCTCGGTTCAGATCAACCGAGAATATTATTATTTTAACCGCAAAACCGATTGGTTCAAGCTCTGTCTGTGGTATCGTAAGTAATTACAGTTTATTTTCTGTGTGGAACTTGTAAATGTTATCAGTTCGGTTTTGAACCGATCAGCTTGTTTTAAAACTTGAAATTGAAGGTTTTAGAGTGCCGTTCCTGGTTCTTATCGGTTCTAAAAAAAAAACAGATTTCATTACGTTTTTTCCAAGACCCGTGACACGGTTAGGAACCGATAAGGGTGTCTTGCCTGGCACTGCCGGTAAAAGGCAAGTTTTTGGTTAGGCTGGCATTACGTCTGAGAAACCCAAAAGAAAAACCGCCCACTGTTTCAACACTGTGATGTCTGTGGGGAAGTCTTTGCCAAGGCTGACCCACACACCACATGTGTATATTGTCTGGGGTTGACCACCCAATTCAGACTGCCAGATTTGTAAAATTTCCCCTGCAGCCACCCTGGATAAGAGAGTTGGCAGGTCTAGGGAACAAGAGGCTAAAAAGTCCGCTTGACCCGATGGACAGCCCGGTTCAGTGCCAACCGAACGGAGGGAGTGCCTCTGACCAGGGCGAGACTTCCTCGGCAACGTAAAGCTGGCTCGGAGGAGCCAGTTCCAGTAAAGAAAAAAAATCAGCAGGTGTGGAGCCCAAAATTCTTCTCCAACTGCTGCAGAGATAGCAAGAGCTATTCAGATTGTCCAGTCACTTTTCTCGGTTCCGTCCGAACCGCCACTGTCTGGTAAAAGGTCGGTTCGGTCGGTTCCAATCGTTCAGGAATATGATGTTGAAGAGTTTTATGAACCAGAGGAGGGGATGATTATGAACAGTATGAATGTGACTTGGAGGGTCTGGGTGTGCCCTATTGAACCGACATCTCCCAGACAGACCTTTGAATCTCCCCTTCGCTTTCTGAGTCCCCTCTCACTTTATGTTTTACAAAAAAGTTGTTGAAACCCTCCAGCTCCCATTGGAGGAAGCTGGGATGAGCAAGAGGAACCTGATTTTTGTAGAAATGATGGATATTCCAGAGTCTAGGGAGATTGTCTATTCCCTGCATAAATCATTTAGGAAACAAACAATAAAATTTTAAACCCTAATTCTCAAGCCTCCTGTGGACAAAAAGATGGACAGGGGAAATACTCTGTCAGGTCCTGATACAGAATTCCTTTCACAGCAATGCAGTCACAAGCAGTGGTTCAGGCTGCAGCCTGTGATAAAGCTAATATTCCTTGGCTTCACATCCTCCTGACAAGGATTCCAGGAAGATTGATGCCATGGCTAAAAAACAATACATGGCAGCGTCCTTGGGACTCAGGCAAGCAAATTACATGGCTTATGTAGCAAGGTATCAAAAATCTAGATGGGACACTGTCATGGCTTTGGCCAAACAGGCCTCTGGCCAGCTTGCTAATGAGCTGGAACAGGTGGCTGCTGATGGCATTGAGGCATCCAAGGTGCAGTTCATGCTGCTGTGGATTTTAATGATGTATCCTCTAGAGTCATGGCTACGTCTGTAGCTTTTCGTAGGTTGGCCTGGCTCAGGTGTACTAGCTTGTCACAGGATACCCAGACTAAGGCTATGGATTTTCCTGAGGTTGGAAATCTCTGTTTGGGAGCAGACAGAGAATTATATGAAGAAAATGGATGAATATAGGACTACCTATAAGAGTGCTCAGGCTAAGGAGTCGGCAAGTCACTCCTCAGAGGCAGACCCCCAGGGGTACAGGTAGGCCTTTTCACCAAACCCAGGCCTCCTCTGCTTATGCTCAGAGGGGGTTCTTCAGAGGGAGAGGCAGACGGGGTGTGGGCAGGCCTGCTCCCACCCCTCAGCCTAAAGCACCTGCCAAACAGACACCCTGATATGGTGCCCAGGGCCGATTCTCCTTTACCTGTAGAGGGCAGGTTGGCTTACTTCGTTCAGGACTGGGTGTCTCTAACTTCAGACAAGTGGGTCCTGGAAGTAGTAAGCCAGGGTCTGGTTCTCAGCTTCAAAAAGCTCCCAAAGATGAGAATCAGATCTTTCCCACCTGCAAACTCTTTAGAGACCTTTACTTTAGAAACAGAAGTCTCAACCTCCTGGCTCTCAGAGCTGTAGAAGAGGTTTCTTCCCACACCAGGGCAAGGGTCTGTACTCCAGCTATTTCCTAACCCCAAAAAGACAGGAGAATGGCGCCATTTTAGACCTGAGATATCTGAACAAATACCTTTTGAAACCAAAGTTCAGAATGGTAACTCTGGCAATGATTTTACCTTCTAAGGCCAGGGGACTGGCTAGTCTCCTGGACCTCAAGGATGCCCTATTTTCACGCCCTAATCAGAAGCTCCCACCGAAAGTACCTCAGATCGAACTGCCCTCAGGTCACTACCAGTTCAGAGCAATGCCCTTCGCGCCTCACCTCTGCCCCAAGGGTATTCACAAAATGTCTGGCAGTAGCAGTTGCTCATTTAAGAAGGCAAAGGATTGCTGTCTTTCCCTATCTGGACGACTGGCTCATTGTAGGCCAGTCCCCAGAACAAGTAAAATCTCACCTGCAAGTTACCCAGAAGGTGCTCACCTCCCTGGGCTTCTTGCACCATCTTCCAAAGTCAGTTCTGGAACCAGTTCAGGTGCTCACCTTCATAGGTGCAGAATTGGACACAAAGCAGGCCAGAGCCTTCCTACCCTTAGAGAGGGTAAGGAACTGGTGGCTCTGGCCTCCTCCTCACTCTGCAGGTCTCTCACCAGCAAAACACTTTTTGGCAGCTCCTGGGCACATGGCTGGCGCCCACAGCTGTAGTGCAAGAAGCAAAGATTTCAGATGAGGGACATTCAGTTTCACTTGAGAGCCTTTGGTCTCAGAGAAGAGACCCTTTCCAAGTTGGTCCCAGTGACCAACCCCTGATCCAGGCCCTCCAGTGGTGGCAGGATCAGAGCAATTTAAGACTGGGGGTCCCTTCATTCCTCTGTCTCACCCTGACCCTCACTACGGATGCTTCCCTCCTGGGTGGGGAGCCCACATGGCAACCTCTCCACTCAGGAGTGTGGTCCTCAGGAATCTCTGCTCCACATCAATTTGCTGGAACTCAGAGCTGTCTTTTTAGCACTTCAGTGTTTTCATGCCTGTTCAGAACAAAGTGGTACAAGTCAGAACAGACAACACCACAACAATGTGGTACATCAACAAGCAGGGGCACTCGGTCTTCGGCCTTGTGCACCGAGGCAGTGAAGTTGTGGTCTCTGGCCTATTCCCCGAACACTTCCCTCATAGCAGTTCACCTTCCAGGAAAGGACAATGTCCTAGCAGATGCCTCAGCAGGATTTCCCAGGGCCATCACGAATGGTCTCTGGATCCTCAAGTACTGGGATAGTTTTGCCAGATGGGAACACCCTCAGATAGATCTTTTGCAGCCCCAGACAATCACCAACTTCCACTGTTCTGTTGCAGCCCCAGTGTTGGGCTCCAGTCCCTGGATGCCTTTCTCCTAGATTGTGAAGGGAAGTTTTTATGCCTTCCCCTTCCTCTCCTATTCAAGGTGCTAGTCAAAATCAGATCCCAGCCTTGCAGGGTGATTCTGATTGCTCCCAGATTGGGCCAGGCAGCCCTGGTACCCACTCCTTCTGTCCCTAGCAGTCCATCTTCCCTGTGTCTCCCCAGGAATCACAACCTGTTAACCTGTGCCCAGGGAGAGTTTGGTATCCAACCTCAATCCCTCAACCTCAAGGCCTGGCTCTTGAGGAGTTAGAATTTGCTGACCCACACCTTTCTCAGGGTGTTCTTGAAACCTAAAGGCTTCTAGGAAGCCTTCCACTAGGCTACTTATAATTCTAAGTGGAAAAGGTTTTCCATTTGGTGTTCTGGGAAACATATTCCGGAATCTGCTGATTTGCCCATTGTTTTAGACTATATGGTCCATCTTAATTCTTTTGGGCCTGAAAGTACATTTGGCAGCTGTCTCTGCTTTTGTTTCAGCAGGAAAGCCCTCTCTCTCCTCACCCTGTATTTTCCAAGTTTTTAAAGGATTACTTCATACTAATCCACCTTTTAGGATCCGCCCCTGCCTGGGACCTTAATGTTTGCATTGCCCAGTTAATGCAACCCCATTTTGAACCTCTGTCTTCCGCAGAGCTAAGTACTTAACTTGGAAAACTGTTTTCCTAGTGGCTATCACTCTGCCAGGCGCATAAGTGAGTTGCAAGCCTTGTCAGCAGAAACTGACTTATTTCTTTCCACAGGGATAAGGTAGTCCTCAGGACTAACAGGAAGTTTTTGCTCAAGGTGGTTTCAGATTTCCATCTTAATCAATCTATCTCCTTCCAGTGTTTTTCACTGAACATTCCTCCTCTGGCGAGAGGAGATTGCACAGTTTAGATGTTAAGAGGGCCCTAAGTTACTATATAGAACGCACTAAGGGTCACAGGTTCGAATCCTCCAACTTTTCTCACTTATGGTGAGGTCGGAAAAGGGAGACCTGCCACTAAGAGATCAATTGCCAGGTGGATTGTCTCTTGTATCCAATTTTGTTATCAGAAACTGGGGAAAGTTCCCCCCTATGGCCTGAGGGCTCATTCTACCAGAGGTACGGCCGTGTCTCTAGCTGCTGCCAGAGACATCCCTATCTTAGAGATATGTCAAGCAGCTACCTGGAAAACAGTACACAGTTTCACCAAGCATTACTCCCTGGATGTCCAGGCCAGGAGAGATGCTCGGTTTGGCACAGCTGTGCTTCAGAGCCTATTCTCTAAGTAGGTTCTGTCCCTCCTCCATGGAGGTACTGCTGTGTAGTCTGCAATTGTCATAATATAGCAAGACTTCATGTTGTTTGAAGAAAAAATTACTCACCTTAGTAATGTTGATCTTCCTGGACATAAGTCTCCACCACTCATTCACACTAATGGGATCTGCGCTGGAGGCACTAGGACCCATCGGGAGCAAACTTTTTGCTGGAGGGTCGACACCAGAGATGGCGCCGCGAGGCATGACGCCGCAAGCACTAGCTCGCGCTGTAGTGACTATCTCGGTGTCAACCCTCCAACCGCCTCAGTTCCTTTTTTCCCGCCGAAAGCGCTTCAGTAACGACGCCGCCTTGTCGGGAGTCGTAACTCAAACCAGCAGCATAGTTTTCAGTTTATTTTTTTGTTAGTATATTTCGATGCAGTATCGCTTAAATTTATTCTATTTAATACATACAATAAAAGTCTCAGCCTACTTGGATCGAGCCGACCATGAGCAGGTCAGGTGATGGTAGGGAGACTTCGATGAAAGCTGTTCAGTCAGTCGGCTGGTCCGTCCGCTCTTCTCCGAACGGGGTCCAATCAGTCCAATGCCCGGGATGGGCGTCCCCGAGGCATAAAACAAACGGGTCACATTCTCGCACCGCTCGCCCGAGCTCTTCTTCTCGCCCACAGGTCTAAAAAAGAGAAGGCATCACTCGAGGTCGCCCTCTGATATGTCTGCGCACGACGGTCTGTTATCGTGGCTAGTTGCCGTCTCCTCTCCTTCGGAGTCACCAACTCCTGCTTCCCGTAGCCACCGCCTTCGCATCGAGTCCTACCCCGCCTATAGGTAGGTCTTCAGATGAGCAGTTTATCAGTGGGCCGCTTCTTATGGAGCAATGGGCTCGGAGGTTGGTTCTGCTACCTGGCTCGAGTTGCCCAGGGCCTTCGGGCTTGTCGGGCCACCAGGTAGGGCGGTGGGACTTTCCTGTCGCTACGGGCGCCTCTCAGTGCCGACGACCCGCTCAGGTCTTCCTCACATTGCGGTGGCGCAGGGGGCCACACCGATGCCCTTATCTCCTGCTTTTTTCCCTTCTAACCATGTTTCTCAGGGTCCTGGGGTGCTTTTGGCGCCGTCCGCTGTGTCATGGCGCTTGTTGGCACTGTCCACGGTGCCGTGTGCCTTCTCGGCGCCGTCCTCGGTGCCGTGGAGCCTCGGCACTGTCCGGCGCACCGTGTGCCTTCTGCCGGCCCGTCTGCCGGGCGTGCAGGCTCGCACCGCCTCTTGTGCCGCTGCGCCTGGAGCCCTCGAGGACTCCTCTTCTTCTTTCAATTCTTTCTTCCTCTCCTGTGTTTCACCCTTTCCTGTCCAAACAGTCCTTCCTGGACTATCAGGAGATGACGTTGAGCCTGACCCAGACCTTCGGTTGGGTGATGAAGTGACCAAGCAGGATCTTCGCTGCTACAGAGCCTGTGGTCGAAGACCTGTCCTTTAAGTCTCCTGTTGAAGAACCTGAGTTCCACTCTTTCTCTCCAGACTACAGACATCGATCCTGGGAAGCGGTTAAGACTCCAATATCTTCATGCTTGGAGATCCTCACGATTTGACCTCCGATTCAACCTTCCTTCGAGACGCTGTCTCAAATGGTATGGAATAATCCTGCTCTTACTCCTTCGTAGCTAAATCCATTGATAGGAAATATTCAGCCCCAATGATCGCCCCTCCATTTGGCATCTCAAGCCTTTATGATCCTGTTGTGTCCTGGCAGAGAACATAAGGTCGTTTCTTCCTCGTTACTACTAGTTTCGACCTATTAACAAAGAGTCTCAGAAGATTGATACATTAGGTAAGAGAGTCTTTGCTAGCCCACTCTAAGTATGCTGACACAGTTACCAGGGCTATTTTCTCAGTATGAGTATATCCTGTGGCACTCTATTAAACAAATGGTTGAAGCTCTTCCGGACTCGGACTTAAGTCGGAGCTTCGACCATTACCAGAGTGTATTGAATCTAATAACCAACAGGTCAAAGCAGCCATGGATGCTTTCAACACTGCTTCGCTCAACAGCCACTGGTATTTGTACCGTCATTCCTGGCTGGTACTGGCTTCACACGAATGATGCAACAGCAGCAGGTAATGGTGTTGCCTTGATGGCTCATATCTTTTCGGGTCCTCAGGTAGAGCAAGCCTCTAGAGGTTACCAGAAGACCAGGTCGCTATTGCTGGCTCGACTTCGCCACCCTCTCGAGGGCATGTCGGTAAACGCCAGTTTCATAATCGTCCGGCCTTTCGAGGCAGGGGCAGAGGAAGTTTCCATAAGAACCAACCTGTCCAACCTCAAAAGAAAGACGCAACAGAGCGCAAGGGCCCAAAGCGCCCAGTGCTACCTTATGAGTTGCCGGCCCAAGTTCCATCTCCACTGCCCGAGGTGGACTTTTCTTCTCCGGTGGGAGGTCGTCTGATGTACTTCTACAACCAGTGGAAGTCCATAACTTCAGACAAATTGGTCCTTCGGATAATTCGCGAGGGGTATTCTCTCAATTTTCTGGAGACCCCTCCGAATCATCCTCCCAAACGACAACCCAAGCTGTCTATCCTTCAGTCAGAGCTTCTCGCCGCCAAGATTCAGGGCCTTCTGAACAACAGGGCAGTAGAACTGGTGCCTCTGCATCAGCGAAACACAGGGTTCTACTCCCACTGCTTTCTGGTTCCAAAGAAGTCTGGGGGTATGCACCCCATTCTAGACCTCAGAAAGCTGAACAAATTTCTCCCCAAGGAGAAATTCAAAATGATTTCTCTAGGAACCCTGTTGCCTTTGCTTCATCAACACGACTGGCTAGCCTCCCTGGACATGCAGGACGCTTACCAGCATATTCCTATTCACCCGCTGCATCACAAATTTCCGAGGTTTGTGGCTCTGGGTCAACACTATCAGTTCAGAGTCCTGCTCTTTGGGCCGTCCTCGGCGCCGCGAGTCTTTACAAAATGTTGTGCAGTTCTCGCAGCACATCTCAGGAAGCTCAGACTCAGTATTTCCTACCTGGACCACTGGCTCCCAGCAAGCCCTTCCAGACAGGGGGACCTGAAGCCGCTCAGACGGCCTCGCCTTTCACGCCCATGGAGTTCTGCTGAATCTAAAGAAGTCACAGCTGCAGCCCTCCCAGAGACTCCTTCCATAGGGACTCTACTGGACACGTCTTGCGCGAAGGCTTTCCTTCCAGAGGACAGAAGGCTCGACATCCTTCAGATGGCCCGTTACATCGGGGAGAACAGATCGGTTACAGCTCTCTTGATGCAACGTATGTTAGGCCTCATGGCATCCTCAGTGTTCACTGTACCCCTAGCTCGGCTACACATGAGAACCACCCAATGGATGCTCTCCGCTCAGTGGTCACCGACCTCTCACCCCCAATCTTATCCCATCAAGGTGACAGAGCCCTTACAGAGGTCTCTCACCTGGTGGTCTCAAGAGAGCAATCTCCTGGAAGGATTCCCCTTTGCTCCTCTGGATCATCAAATCTCCATCACCACAGACGCATCGCTAACGGGATGGGGAGCCCATTGTCGCTCTCTCCACACTCAAGGTGTATGGACTCAGCTCGAGGCCCAGCTTCACATAAATGTCCTAGAGATGAGGGCCGTCCTTTATGCGATCCGAGCTTTGAAGGATATTCTTGTCACAAGAACATTCTCCTTCAAACGGACAACAAAGCTGTGATGTATTACATCAACAAGCGGGCGGTGCTCACTCTACCCTTATGCAGGGAAGCGATGAGGGTGTGGGAATGGTGCTTGAACACAAAGCCCTAATTCAAGTGGTTTACCTGCAGAAGATACAAACGACTTGGCAGACCGCTCAGCAGAACAGAAGCAGATCCTCACGAGTGGTCTCTCGACTCAGTCGTAGTTCAGTCACTATTCAAGAGTGGGGAACTCCAGACCTGGACCTTTTGCATCCCCACCAATGCAAACTGCCCTCTTCTGCTCCAGAAATCCAGGGCCTGGCATTTTCTGTCAGGATGCTCAGGCTGCAGTGGACAAAACGCTTTCTTTACGCCTTTCCACCTCTTCCTCTAATTCAGAGAGTACTTCTCAAATTCGAGTCCCAGGGGACCAAGATGATTCTCATTGCCCCCTCTTGGCCTCGACAACTATGGTTTCCTCTACTCAACAGTATGTTGGCAGCCCTCCGAGACCACTCCCCCTGCAGATGAACCTGTTGACTCAGGGTCCGGTGGTCCATCCCAACCTGAGATCGCTTCACCTTCACGCTTGGCTCCTGAAGAGGTAGAAGTGAACCAGTTCAATGTCTCTCGAAGGGTCTCGGACATTCTTCTGGCTGCTCGGAAGCCAGCTACTCGGAAAACTTACACGCTCTAAGTGGGGAGTTGCCGCTCTGGTGTGCAAAGTTCTCTTGGAATCCTTTTCCTGTCCTCCAGACAAGGTTTTGGAGTACCTTCTGGACCTCTCAAATTCAGGCCTCCAGTACTCTACAGTCAAAGTTCACCTTAGTGCCATTTCAGCGTATCATGAGCCGTGTTTCTTCCTTGTCTCTGGCTCAGTTACCTATGGTTAAGAGATTTCTAAAGGAATTCTGCATACCAGACCTCTATAAGACGCCCAGTTGCAGCCTGGGACATTAACCTTGTGCTAGACATGCTCACTCCGAAACCTTTCGAACCTCTGGCTACCTGTGAGCTAAAATTTCTTACCTGGAAAACGGCCTTCCTAGTGGCCATTACCTCAGCCCGCAGGGTCTCTGAGATACATGCCCTGGTTACGGATCCTCCGTATACTGTGTTCCATAAGGACAAAGTAGTTCTTCGCACTCATCCTAAATTTCTTCCCAAGGTTGTGTCAGAATTCCATCTAAACCAACCTTTGGTCCTTCCCTCTTACTTTGCGGACTTCCAAAATGAGGGGGAACGGTCTCTTCATTCCCTGGATGTTAAGAGAGCCTTGCGTTTCTATTTAGATAGAACCAAGGATTTTCGCAAAGCCCAGCAACTGTTTGTTCCTTCAGCGAGACCCAGCTGGGTCAACCTGTCGCTATCAGATGCATCTCATCGTGGCTGGTAGCATGTCTTCAGCATTGCTATTCCATGGCACAGGTTAAATTGGAAGGTAGGGTTTACGCTCACTCTACCAGAGCGGTCGCGGCATCCCTAGCGGAAATTCGTAATGTTCCGATTGCAGACATCTGCAGTGCCGCCACCTGGAGCTCAGTGCATACCTTCGATAAGCATTATGCGCTGGATGTTCACAGGCGACATTCCACCTTCGGCAGAACTATCCTTAATGGACTCCTGTCCTAGAAACGTGAGCTCTTGGTCTCCTGCCGCCCTCTTGGGGATTATTAGCTCGGTACTTCATTAGTGTGAATGAGTGGTGGAGACTTATGTCCAGGAAGATATGAAAATTACGTACCTACCGTAATTCTTGATCTTCTTGGACGAGTCTCCACCACTCATTCACACCACCCTCCATCCCCCGAGCTCACAGCTGTGTTGGTCTTCACTCCCTCAAATCTTTAGGCCGTGAAGACTTCTTTGTTGACCCTTCTTACACGGGTCGCCCGGACTATCTTATGTCCGGTTTTAAGGTTGGGTTACTCTTTACGTTAGTTGCGCTGCACCTCCTTGGTAAAAAAGGTACTGAGGTGGTTGGAGGGTCGACGCCGAGATAGTCATTACAGCGCGAGCTAGTGCTCACGGCGTCGTGCCTCGCAGCGCCATCTCTGGTGTCGACCCTCCAGCAAAAAGTTTGCTCCCGATGGGTCCTAGTGCCTCCAGCGCAGATCCCATTAGTGTGAATGAGTGGTGGAGACTTGTCCAAGAAGATCAAGAATTACGGTAGGTACGTAATTTTCATTTTCTTCTAATGGAGTCTTGCTATATTATGACCTCCCCCCAGCCTGCCCCTCTCAGAACTTCTACTTGGGTTATGGGGTGGGCAGCCTAGTGTGGGCGCTAGTTATGCCCATTATATGTTTTCCACCCCTTCTTGGGGTTTTGGGGTGTGGTGTTTTTATTTTATCTCATATTATTGCTTATATTATATTATTACTTGGTCCCTGACTTGAGTCTTTGTGTTGGGACCAGGAATATGTATTAATAGTCAGGTAGCCAGTTGGCTAGTGTAGGTTACAAGCTTCCACACAGACCTTAGTGAGTTTTGCTCAGAAAGATCTGACAGTTTAAGTTTGAAATAACCCAGACAGAGCTTCTCTAACCGAGCTCGCGCTCCAAGTTCCATTCTTAGAATGGGAGTTAACTCTTTCATCTCCGGAGCAGTTCTAATGGTGGGACAAACTGCAATTGTCATAATATAGCAAGACTCCATTAGAAGAAACAACATTACTAAGGTGAGTAATTTTTTCTTCCTGGCCATCCTGGCCGAGGGAGCAGGATAAGAAGCTGGCCGCTGCCATAGCTCCAGGGCAGGACCAACAATGGCTTTGGCCACAGGAAAGGCCTCCATAGGAGAATCCCCTCGGTCCAGTATCTCCATGAGAGCACACTTGACCCGCTTTGACACGGGTTTGAGCTTCATCCCAGTAGATTCTGAGATGATCCGAAGTAATCCCATGAACGAGGATGGGCTCTCATTAACAGACTGTCCCCCAGAGGACTCCAGGTCAAGAGGCCTGGAGAACAGGGAAGAGTCATCAGACTCCAAGGAGTCTACAAACAGCTGCCGAGGGCCTGAGCCACCCTCCACCTGCCGAGGGCGATCGGGAGTGAGAGTGACCGACAACCGATGGGGCAACCCATGACCTGACCGAGAATTCTTGGTCGGAGCCCCAGTTTTTGGTTGTGGAGGCGGGGGTTCCACCACGATGGGTGGTGCAGCTGGTTTTGGCCGACCCGGCACCGGCTTCGGCTCCTTGATGACCACGAGGGGTTGTTTTAGCCGCTTAGGTGACAGCCACTCAATGGCCGGGGAAGGCGACAGAGTCTGCTTGCTCCCAGACAAACGGAACTGCTGCCACATTAGATCCTCGTAGTGCCGACGCAACTTGTGCCGGAGCCTATCCTCCGAGGAGGACGATGACGAGGTTGAGCGACGCCACAGCTTCCCTTGGTGCCGAGACCGACACTGCTGATGTCTGCGGGATCAGCTGGACCGAGAGGAGGTCTGAGACCGAGAACCTCGGTGTTTCTGAGGGTGGGTCTGGTAGGGAGCGGGGGAAACCTGTTCCTCCCCCCAGCTCAGGGACCTTAACCGGGGACTCCGGCACAGGAGGCATGGGCAAGTCCTCGGTTTCCACTGGGGGAACCAGTGGAGATGGGTTTTTGGCTTCTCCAGTCGACAGCCTGTCTGACGGGTCGAGAAAAATCTCGACTACATCGGGTGTCTCAGCCGGCTGACCCCGGGGACACCATGAAGCCAGCTGCCTTAGTCACAAACCCCGACCAAGCTCTAATGTAGACTATCTGGGGAAGGGACCCTCCCGGTCCCATAAATGTCGATGGTGGGACTTACCTTTTGAGTCCTTTTTCTTGGACCGAGAGGAGTGTCCCGATGGCCCCTCTCCTTTAGTAGAGAGGGACTGACAAAGCTCCTTAAATGAAGCCGAGTAGGAGGAGCCCAAGGAGAGCGGGATAAATGCCGCGACCGAGGAAGAAGATGCGGCCTGGGCTGCCTCCTCCTCGAGGGCGATCATCTGCTCAAGTTGCTCAGTTGAGCCCACCACTGCGGACATCGCCCAACGGGCCTCCTTCGACTTACTGGAGGAATAAGTCTCTCGGGGTGCCCAAGTTGAAGTCTGGCAGCACGGTCTTCGAGAACATTGACCGAGAAGGACTTGCACATTTCACAGGCCTGTGGATCGTGTTCGAGCCCAAAGCAGTAAACACACGTGGAGTGCAGATCGGTCCGAGACATCTTCTGCCCACAAGGGCACCACTGAAATCCGGGAGTCGATTTGTCCATCGCAGCCGCGAAGGAAGAAAAAGACCGAAGTCTAGAAAATTTAAGAATAAGTTTTGGTTTAACCGATGAGTTAGGATCCAGGCCTAAAACGCAGAGCGTTAAGGAGGAAACCTGAGCTTCCATGCAGTAAGGAAGATCTGGCGTCATGGGGTGGAGCTGAGAGTTTTACTACCCGGGTGGGTGGGAGGAGCCAACTTGAAGACCTTCCGGCAAGATTTAAAGCGGCAAAGAACCTGCCAGTAAGTGTGGCTAGAACAACATATCTATGTCCCTAGAACTTAGGATTCGTTCTGAGGGAAACACTTTCCCTGTGGAAAATCAAATATGGCTCTTTACACATCAGAGCCTGGAGCTCGGAAACTCTTTGAGCTGAAGTAACAGCAACTAAAAAACAAACCTTCCAGGAAAGACAGTGCAGCTCACAGTCAGCTGTGGGTTCAAAAGGTGGAAGAGTAAGCTACTCCAACACAAACAAGAGGTCCCAGGGGGAATAGGATCCCTTATGGGAGGTCTTGTGTAGAATTCCTCTTAAAAAGGTGTGGGCCACATCCAATTGGGCCAAGGTTTTGTCCCCAAAAAGGGTGTGATGTGCAGAAATAGCCCACATGCGCACCTTTATTGAGGAGTAGCTCAAGCCTTGTTGGTATAAGGAGAGGAGATACTGCAACGCTGAGTTCACCGGACAGGTAAGGGGATCCAGACGGTGAGACGACACCCATAAGTAGAAGCACTTCCACTTCATAGTGTAAGTGTAGCAAGTAGAGGGCTTCTTCGCCGATACGAGGATGTTCGCCACCTCTTGGTAGACCCCGTACCTGGACTTTGCTACATTCGAAACAGCCAAGCGTGAAGATGCAAAGACCTGAGACTGGGATGGACCAGCGAGCCCTGATCCTGGGACAGCAACTGCGAGCATATTGGCAGGTTCTGCCTGGGCAGTCTGTGAGCCCTCAGCTAGGATATAGGGACTTGGCATGTTGAGAGATCAGAGAATCTGCCCTTGTATCGGATCTGTTCAGGTGGTTCGGTTGAATCTTCTCTCAGTCCTATCAACAGGGATTCTTGCTCCTTTGTTAGTCTCGAGCTTATAAACCTCTCAACCAGTGCTCGATGGGCACTGTTCTCCCTCTCAACATGCCTCCTTTTCTTCTTCTTTCTCTTTCCCTCTCTCTGTTCCTCCCCTAGAGCCGCCCTGCGGTCCCTTAGGGTAGGAATTCTCTCTCCTCTGTCTATCCTCTACCGGCTTATGCCTTTTTCAGTTTATATCCTTTCCTTTTTCTGTCCCTTGGCTCTCTTGCCTCGCTTTCCTTTTTTCCTTACCCTTTATTTTCGCCTCCAGCCACCAGAACTGAGATAGAGAGGAGTCTGCACCTAACGCTCACGCATGACGAAAAGGGTCAGGCATGAGGGCTTGGAGCCGACTCAAAAAAAAAAAAATCCCGTAGCGGGTGCACGCCTCCGGCACTAACCCAAGCAGTAATGAATGGTGAAGATACAAGAGAAGATCAAGAATTACGGTAGGTACGTAATTTTCATATGTTGTCTGTCTGGATAGCCAGATGACCGGAAGCACATACAAGTTCAGAGCTTGGTGAGCATACAGAATGGCCCTGAGCTCAAGCACGTTTATAGTCCTGTGAGACCCTAGATGGGCTCCCCAACCCTCTCCCGAAACATCTGTTGTCAAAGTTTCAGAGGGAGATTTGAGGCAGAAGGGAACTCCCTGGCAAAGATTCTCTTGTACTGCAAGTCCCAAACCATGGGGTTGGAAACCAGGACTTCTTGGTCTAGGTCGTCCAACATCTGGTCCCACTGAGACTGAAGAGTCCACTGAGAGATCCTCATATGGAGCCGAGCGCGAAGGACTGTCAGAATAGCAGCTGCCATGAGCCCGAGGAGGTGAAGGACTGACCTGGCGCTGACCCGCCTGCGACCGGACAGCAGGCTTGAATGAGTCTGGAGGGTGTCCACCCTGTCCGGTGGCGGAAAGACCATGCCGGTGGTTGTGTCCAGGAAGGCCCCGATGAACTGGAGCCTCTGAGAGGGGACCAGATGGGACTTGGCCTGGTTGATGGTGATACCCAGGCTGATAAAAACCTGCAGGGTAAGGAAAAGAGCGCAGAAGATTCTCCCTGGACGAGGCCACCAGGAGCCAATCGTCCGGGTACGGGAAAACCTGCACTCCCTGGGTACGCAGGTGAGCTGCTACCATGGAAGGGCATTTGGTGAACACTCAGGGTGCCGAGGAAAGACCAAATGGAAGGGCCTTGAACTGGTAGTGGTCCCCCTGGAATGAAAACTGAAGGAATTTGCGGTGGGAAGGGTGTATGGGGATATGCAGGTATGCATCCTACAAGTCCGGTGCGCATAGCTACTGTCCCTGCTGAAGTAAGGGCAGAAGGCTCTGCAGGGAGAGCATTCTGAACCATTTGTACTCCACGAACATGTTCAGGGAGCTGAGATCTAAAATAGACCTCATGTCTCCCGATTTCTTTGGAACCAGGAAGAAATGGGAGTAGTAGCCTGTCTCCAGAAGGTGGGCTGGGACAGGCTCTATCGCCGCCTTCAAAGAAAGGGAGGATATTTCTTCCTGAACCAGAGAAAGATGTTCCGGGGAGTAAGATGACATGGGGGGTGGCTTCTGAAGTAACTCGATTTAGTGTCCTGCTGCTATCAGTTGGAGCACCCAAGCATCTGATGTAATCTTCTCCTAACCCGGTAGATGGAAGGAGGACCTCCATCCTACTGGTTCCTCTGGTAGGTTCAGAGGCTGTGGGAGAGGAGTCGGGATGTGTGGGGCAACACCGCGGCTCAAGTTCCCACCGCTTTTTTGGGCGGAGGGGGCTTGGCAGCTGGGGGGCCCAATGTTAGTTGACCTGCTTGCCCTATGGTTTCACTTTGGGCTGAGAACGTCTGCTAAAAGGGCGGTGCTGTCCCTGAGGGGGCCTGTACATGGAGTCAACAGACTTGAGCGCAGTGCCCTTCTCTTGCAGGTCAGTGATGATGTCTTTGACATCCCCACCAAACAGCACAGAACCCCTGAAGGGTGCGTCCTGAATAGCGGACTGCACTTCAGGGACCAAACCTGAAACCTGGAGCCAGGCATGATCCCAAAGACCTACGGCGAAAGCCAAGCTCCAACCAGCAGCGTCCCCTGCATTGTATGTGGCATGGAGCATGTGCTGACTGACTGAATGAGCAGATCAGACTAGATCAGCTGCTTCCTGCTTTGTCTGAGACTCAGGAAGGAAGTCCAACTTGGCTTCCACTTCACTCAGGATAGCCTTCTGGTAGTCCCCCATATGTGTGACATAATTCAGGGCCCTTATCTCCAGAGTGGAAGAAGCGTACACCTTCTTCCCATACTAGTCCAGAAGGCGGGTTCCTTGTCCAGTGGAGACGAGCTGAGATGTTTTGGGTTCGCCAACCGGCGCTAATAATGACAGAGTCGGCCTTGGAGTGTGTATTCAAAGAATCCACACCCTCAGGAGCCTGGTATAGCCTATCCGCCTTCCTAGGAAGGGGAGCTAATGCCGACAGCTGTTTCCAAATAGTGAAAACAAGGTCTGCATGAGGCTTGATCCAGGGTGGAATCAATGTCTGAGCAGTTTTGGGCAGATTCAAATGAGCAGCAAGTTTCTTCTGCTGTGGATCTGGCTCCAGAGATTGCCACTGATGAACCGTGGCCTCAACCCACCAGGAAGCCAGAGTCTCCTTCATATCCATCGGCCGCTTGGGGGAGCGGTGGAGGAGGAGGAGGAGGGGGATACAGATATTGAGGGTATCCGTAATGCGAGTATCCATAGCCTGACGGTGGGAAGCCTGGCACCGGGTACTGCGGTCCCAGGTAGGACGGCATCGGATTAGACTGGGTCAGTTACCCAGGAACCAAGGGCTCTCACAGAGCAGAAAGCCCTTGGAGAGGCCCAGCAGGCAGGCCAGGAACAGGTGGCCCGGCGGGCGTCAGATCCACCGTTGGGACGGAGTCCAGTAAAGGGATGTCGCCTGGCATCAGATAGGCTGGCGTCGGAGCCAGTGTCCGAGGGTCCGACGTCAGGTCATCCAGCCCAGCGGGAGGGAGACCTGATGGGAGCATACTGGCATACTGGCGTCCTCTGTGTCGCCCAGGGAAGGAGGACTAAAATCCCCAGAGTCCAACAGGGGAGACACTGGAGCCTTGATCAGCAGCGGAGAGCCAAGGACGGCGGACTGGTCAATCAGGTCCAGCGTCAGCTCTAACGCCGTGCGTGTGTTGGAGGAGTTGACATCCGCCTTACTGGCGAGATCTGGGTGGGTGTCAGCAGTGGCAGAGCCAGAGGGGGTGCTGGGGGGGCCGTCGCCCCTCCTAGCTGCCCCAGTGTCAGTAGTGGTGCCCCACCACCATCTGTATTCAATGTTTAGTGCCCAATGTGGAGCCTGTGATTGACTGAATGGCCCCTCCTGGCTCCCAAATAGTTCCAAACCTGGCTCCGCCACTGGGTGTCAGAGGAGCCGACGTCCAACTTATCAGATCCGACACCCGACGAAGGCCACGAAGAAGGAGCGGTCTTGGGCGTTTTCGAGGCCATGCGCTGCCCCAGAGGGTATGGTGTCTTAGCGGCCTTGTCTGTGCAGGCATCGGTAGCACAGACGTCCAGGTTACTGGACCCACTCGACCCGGAAGAGGCAGCGCGGTGGCAGCCTTCGGGGAGGCGGCCACCTCGCTATCCCATGGGACACAATGGGCCGAGGAGTCACGAGCCCAACTGAGGGCACGCCTTTGAAACCTCCAAGACGGCCGCTCGAGGGTCGGTCCCTGGGATGTTACCTTTAGCACGGCAACTCCAGCCAGAGACACTGTAAAGTGGAGTCCCGGTCCCGGTGCTTCTCCTTCTTGTGGTGTCCCTCAGGGGAAGTTGAGGCCTGCCGAAGCTTCTTCAGCTCCTTCTCCATGGAGGACATCTTTTTCTTCAAGATATGGGCCTCCAAGGACTGCTGCCTCCATTTGCGGGTGGCGGCGTTGAATTGTTGGCAGTGCTGGCACTTCTCCACAGGGTGTTCCGGGCCTAGACAGAAGAGGCACAGGAGTGACCGTCCTTATGAGGAGCTGCGCTGCATAAGTTGCAATTTATTCTTATGAGAATCGGATGGAGTAGGGGACTACATACACGGCAGATGAGACGTTATGCAGGAAAAGTTGGGTAATAAAACTGACAGACTGACGCAAGCAGAGGAACCTTAATCATGAGGCTTTCAAGTTTAATGGGAAAGAACTGAAAGCAGGTGTGGAGGACCACCCCTTTATATTGACGTCGCCTGATGCCGGTCACCTGACGTGGGGGTAGTCCACTGCCAGAGACTGCTAGCTAGAAATTTTTCCGTGGAGTCCTGACGCCTGCCGGCTTCAGTCCTATATGTAATTACCTACTGCAAGAGCGCTCTCGAAGTAAGATCCACCGATCCCCAAGAGGGAAAAGGAAGTGGACAACTGGCTACTAGGTGAGGAGTAGCTCGACCTGTCCCAATGACTGGCCCCGCTCGAACGTCGGTGGCTCTCCGACCGATGATGGAGTGATGACAGGCGTCGGTCCAGGGACTGACGACAAAGCAATGATGCGCATCGGTCCAGGGACCGACGTCTGGAGTGGGCCTGCTTATTGGAATGGGAACAGCTCGTAGAGTGAGACAGACAACAGTATCTGCTACCTGACCTCGGTGAGCACTGGTGTCGATCTATGGACCGAGATCGGGAATGGACCCAGGAGGATGATCGAGGCAGCGCCTCGGGGTCTTCATGGCGGGACACCTCCGTTGTGGTTTTCCGATGGGTCTGGTGATGGGGCAGTCTTCGGGGGGGGGGTCTGTTTTTGCACTGGACTCCACCAAAAGGAAAAAAGTTCCTGGAGCTCCTCCATGGAAAACACTGAGGTCACCGTCCCCAGAAAGTAGACAGTGAGATCAGAAGTGTCCAGCAGCCCCAAGGGGGAGCCTCCTGGAGAGCCCCGTGGGGAGGAGGCCTTGGGAGACGCAGATGCTGTCCCTTCCACGGTAGCGTCAGTATCCTTTGCCCCTTCTACCGGGACCGATGACGGTTTGTCGCGGGAGGGGGCGCGCTGGAGTGTCCTCTGACTCCAGAGGCTTACCACTATCGGGCGAAGCCGGGACCTTGGTGGGCAGGGCCGTAGCTTGTGCCCCTGAGGGTCTTAGGGGTGACCCTGGAGAAGGCCAATTATGCATAGCAGATTCTCCCTGATGTGACCTGCTTTTAGCCTGGGCTTTTTTGGCAGGAGCAGAATCTTTCTTGGAAATGTGTTCTCCAGAGCCAAAGGAAGAGAGGGGCTTCTTGGGGGAGGACCAAGAATGAGAGAAGGACCTGGACCGGTTGCAGGACCAACTACGGTCCTTGTCCCGGGACCACTTGGACTTGTCCTTATGCTTGGCCTTCTCCCCGGAGGTGTGTAGGTCCATCTTCTGTTCAAGAAGGAATGCCTTGAGAGCCTGGTCCTGCTTGTGAAGCCCTGACAGGTGGAACAGGCCGCAGTGCCATGGTTAGGCCCCAGGCAGAAGACACACTTAGTGTGGCTGTCCTTCGATGGTATCTGACGACAGCAACTGCACTTGTTCCCATGAGGTCCAGAAGATGAAACCGATGACAGGGACGAAAAGCGTTGTATGAAAAAAACATCGAAAAACTGAAGAAAATGGTGAAAAACTAAGTCTGGTTTTGCTGGCAACTGGCAAGCTAAGATCTTCCCCAACGTGAGTGGGTCCCAGCGGGAAAAGAATTGGGGTGGAGCCGGGTCCGCCCCCTTTTATACCATGGCCGACGGGATGGAGCTCCCTGCTGGGTACTGCTGGCTGAGAAGTTTTCCGGTGGGTCCCAATGCCTGTGGCGTTAGTCCTAATGGTTATAGCCTGCTGCAAGAGCTCCCACTCAAAGTAAGCTCTGGGGTTGTCTACAGGCCTTCAGACCAGGGGGTGGACATAGACACATTACTGTTAGAAGACATACAAAACATGACAGCTAAAGGGGAGGTTCTGATAATGAGAGACTTCAACATGCTAGATACAGATTGGTCAATACCAGCAGGAACATCCGCTAGAACTAGACACATGGTGGATTCCCTGCAGAGGCAGGGCCTCAAACAACTGGTACAACAAGCCACAAGAGACAGGGCTATCCTAGGCCTAGTACTGACTAACAGGGCAAGGATCACAGATCTCCAGGTAGAAGGTCAGCTGGGGGCCAGTGACATCACATGGTATGGTTCAATTTGGCCATTAGAACTAAATCATCCCATTCCAAGGCAAAAATATGGGACTTCAAAGGAGCTGACTTTGATAAGATGGCCAACAGAATTAAGCTAGCCCTGGCAAGAAGAAATACAAGTGAGGGGGTACAGGTAAAGTGGGCAAGCATTAAGGATGCAATACTTGAAGCAACATCCCATTGTGTTAGAGAGAAAGGCAAGAACAAAAGGAGGAGGAAAACATTTTGGTTCTCAAAAACAGAAGCAAAAAAGGTCAGAGTCAAAAGGCTGGCCTTCAGGAAATATAAGGGAACACAGCAGGAGGAAGACGGGGAGGCATACAGAACTTCCCTAAGGGAAGCAGGGAAGGCAGTAAGGCAGGCAAAGGCCCAAACCGTGGAAACACTAGCATGAACAGTAAAAGAAGGGGACAAGACTTTCTATAGATACATTAGTGAAAGTAGAAAGTCCAGAAGGGTTATTGCTAAGATCAGAGGGGATAAGGGGGAGTATGTGGAGGAGGACCAAGGAAAAGCAGCTATCCTAAATAGATTCTTCTGCTCAGTATTTACTGAGGAGAAGGTAGGGCAGGGCCCACGGCTCAACGCCATGGACATAGGGGGGAGGGAGGTGTGCACAAGTCCCTTCACAAAATAAAGGGTTCTACAAGGGCTCACTAAGCTCAGGGTGGACAAGGCAATGGGACCTGATGGCATACACCCCAGGGTACTAAAGGTGTTAAGGGTAGAACTATCAGAGCCATTAGCAGAACTGTTTAGTGAGTCTCTGAGCACAGGAGAGGTCCCAGAAGACTGGAGAAGGGCTCATGTGATCCCGCTCCACAAGAGTGGTAGCAGAGAGGAGGCAGGGAACTACAGACCAGTCAGTCTTACTTCCAGTAGTGGGCAAGCTTATAGAGGCAGTCCTTAAGGAAAGGATAGTGCAACACCTGGAATCCATAGGAGCACAGAATCCAAGACAGCATGGGTTTACAACAGGAAGGTCCTGTCAAACTAATCTCTTAGATTTCTTTGACTGGGTAAACAGAGTGGTGGACCAAAGGGGTGCAGTTGATGTCACCTACCTTGACTTCAGCAAAGCTTTTGATACTGTTCCACATAGATTGATTAATAAGCTGGGTAGGCTCGGGGTTGGTCAGAAGTTGGTCAACTGAGTGGCAAACTGGTTTGCGGGCAGAAAAAAAGAGAACGGTGATAAATGGTATACAGTCAGAAGAGATGTAAATCACAAGTGGGGTACCTCAGGGATCAGTCCTCTTCAGTATCTTCATCAGTGATATTGCAGATGGACTAGAGGGTAAGGTCTGTCTGTTTGCAGAGGACACCAAGATCTGCAACAGAGTAGATGATCCAGATGGGGTGGGCAGAATGAGAAGAGATCTGGATAAACTAGCAAAATGGTCGGAAGAGTGGCAACTGGGGTCTAATGCAAAGAAGTGCAAGATCATGCACATAGGGAAGAAAAACCCTGAAGCCACCTATAGGTTGGGAGGGGAGTTGCTGGCCATCACAAGGAAAGAAAGAGACTTGGGCATCATCATCACAGATTACCTGAAATCATCCAAGCAGACCAATAAAAGCAGTAGCTAAGGCTAAAGGGATGTTGGGGTGTATTAGTAGGGGTATCTCACGTCGTAAGAGGGAAGTAATAAATACAGGTTACTCACCTGTAATAGGAGTTCTAGGAGTGGTGTATGTTGTTCATCCACACTTACTGGCAGGTTCCTTGCCGCTTTAAATCTTGCCGGAAGGTCTTCAAGCTGGCTCCTCCCACCCACTCGGGTGGTAAAACTCTCGGCTCCAACCCATGACGCCAGATCTAGCCCACTGGAAACCAGGTTGTGCATCAAAGCCGGGGAGGTCGGGTTGGTTGTGTGGATGAACAACATATACCACTCTTAGAACTCCTGTTACAGGTGAGTAACCTGTATTTCTATGGACGTGGATATGTTGTTCAATCCACACTTACCGGCAGACTCCTAGCAGTTCTCCGGGAGGAGGGAGGCAAGGCGCACACCCCATACTTAGGGAATAAGGACTGGAGAACCGAAGTCCCAAAACCAGCATCCCGGCGTGACTCAAGGTCGGTAAGGTGGGTAATGAAGGTGTATGCTGACTTCCAGGTAGCAGCCCTGCAGATTTCCTGGATAGGGAAGTCCCTGGAAGCAGCCACCGAAGCAGCGGTATGGCATGCCCACCAACCTGTAGCAGAGATCTATGCAGGAGGTGACCCACCTGCCTATCGTCCACTTGGCTGCAGGTCTGTCAGGTGCGGCTTCAGCATAGATGACAAACAGCTGGCGAACCTCTACCCGAACTTCAGCCGTCCACTCCTTATAATAAGAGAGAGCTCTTCTAGGGTCCAGAGTATGGAGCCTATATTCGGCCTCCGAGGTGTGATTGAGGTAGAACACCGGCAGAGTCAACTCCTGGTTAAGGTGAAACTCCGACACCACCTTCGGAAAGAATTTCAGGTGGGGGTGTAGGACAACCTTGTCCCTGTGGAAGACCAGATAAGGTGACTCGATGGAAAGCGCCTGGAGCTCTCCCATCCTTCTGGCTGATGTGATAGCCACCTAGAAGGCAGTCTTCCACGACAGGTGAGAGATATCACACCTGTGCATTGGTTCGAATGGCTTGCCCGTGAGCTTAGCCAATACTAGCAGCAGATCCCACAGAGGTGGAGGTTCTCACACCGAAGGGGATATGTGATCAAGGCCTTTGAAAAAGTGCCCGACCACCTTCTCCTGCACCGCCGACTGCTTTCCGGCCCGCGTCCAGTAAACAGAGATGGCTGCCAGGTGCACCTTAAGGGTCGTCGACCGAAACCCTAGCTGAGAAATGGACCACAGGTAGTCCAGAATGCTACACAAAGAACAGGAGGAAGGGTCCAACCCCTTATTCTGACACCAAATGGAGAATCTCTTACATTTGAAGCATAGCATTTTCTGGTCGACTCCTTACGGGATGCCTCAACAACGTTGAGGACCTAATTGGAAAGACCCAAGGCCTGGAACTCTAGCCGCTCAGGAACCAGGCCGTCAAGTGCAGGGATTGAAGGTCCAGGTGGAGTACCTTCCCCTTGTTGACTGAGATCAGGTCCAGGCGGGCTGGAAGCTGCCTTGGGAGCCTGGAGCTGAGGAGATCTGGATATCAGAACTGGCAGGGCCAGTCTGGGGCTACCAGAAGCACCTGCGCCTTGTCTCTCTTCGCCTTGAGAAGCACCTTGTGGATCAAGGGAAATAGAGGGAAGGCGTAGAAGAGGATGGGGTCCACAGCCTCGAGAAGGCATCCCCCTGCAGCGAGCCCTGCTGAAGGGGGCAAGCATGAAACAGCCTCAGCTTTGCATTCTCCCTGGAGGCACACAGGTCCACCTCAGGAGTGCCCCAGTGGGAGAACAGATCTTGTACTACCTCTGGCAGGAGAGACTACTCGTGAGATGCAGCACCTATCTGGCTGAGGGTATTGGCCAGAGTGTTGGAGGCTTCTGCCACATGGATGGCTAGGAGAGCCGCCTCCACTCTGTTCACGAGAGACCAAGTGCAGAGAGCCTCCTTGCACAGAGGCAAGGAGTGCGTCCCGCCCTGACGGTTTAGGTAGTACATGGTTGTGGTGTTGTCAGTCTGGACCTGGACCACTTGACCCCGTACAAATGGAGTGAAGGTGGTGAGGGCTAGTCGGACTGCTTGAAGCTCCAGCAGGTTGATGTGGCATCGAGACTCCTGAGGGTACCAGAGTCCGTGGGCTCTGCGCTCCCCCAGATGGGCACCCCAACCCATCAGAGAGGCGTCTGTCGTCAGAGTGACTGTCTGCTCGGAGCGGACAAATGGGATACTCTTCTGCAGATGAGCTGGAACAAGCCACCACTAGAGGCCATTCCACATCTCCTGGGTCACTATCACTGACTGGTCCAGAGGACCGGAGCACTGTGACCATTGGCGGTCCAGCCCCCATTGCAGGGGACGCATGTGCCAGCGGGCCCAATGGACCACGCTGGTGCAGGCCACCATGAAGCCCAGGAGGCGCAGGAAGTCCCGGACAGGGCTCAGTTGCCCAACCAGAAATGATTGGGCAAAGGAGGAAAGGACCTTGGCCCTGTCCACCAGGAGCCGTGCTCTGGCTCGAAGAGTTGAGCTCTGCCCCAGTGAACTGAATCACCTGCGTTGGCACGAGTTCCGATTTGGCCTCGTTGATGAGGAGTCCAATCTGAGAGCAGACCTGGACGGCCAGATCCCTGGACCGCTCCACTTCCAACACCCAGACCCTTCGGCGCCGCAGGAATGCCGTCACCACTGCCATGCATTTAGTGAAGACCCTGGGAGCTGGAGAGAGGCTGAAGGGCATGGCCCGGAACTCGTAAAGGGATCTCTCTCTGCTCTGAAACAGAGGAATTGCTGGTGAGACAGGTGGATTGGAACATGAAAGAACATGTCCTGGAGGTCCAGAGAACAGAACCACATGCCTCGTTCCAAGGATGGAATGATCTGAGCCAGAGTGACCATCCTGAAGGTCTGAGACCTTAGGAACTTGTTCAGGTCGTGTAGGTCTAGAATGGGGCGCCAGCCCCCCGTCCGTTTTGGGACCAGGAAGTACCTGGACACAAACCCCGGGTCTGAAGGAGGGTCCGCCACCTCTCTGATCACCTCCTCCTGGAGGAGCAGAGCAATGTCAGCTCAACGAGCCAACAGAGAGGCTGCAGAACCGGTAGCCCCCTGTGGGGCAACGGCTTGATATGGTGGGGACTGCTCAAAATTCCAGAGGCAGACCCTTTCCTACCACTTCCAACATCCAGCAGTCCGTGGTGATAGCGGACCAGGCGGAAATGAAGTGACGGAGCCGCCCCCCTACGGGAGGAACCCGGGGAGGAGCGACGAGGTTGGGGGCGACACCCCTCAACCCGTCACTGGGCAGGCTTGGAGGAAGGGCCGGCCGAGGAGCCTCCTGGACCTTTTCCTCCCAGCTTCCTGCTGGAAGAAGCAGCAGGCTTGGCTTTGGGGTGCCAAGTGAGAGCCTGCTGGCCCTGATGCTGGTGCTGCTGGGCCGGACGTGCCGCAGGGGCTGAAGGATGAAAGGGCTTACGCTGCTGCTGGTGGCCTTTGTCCTTCTGGGCAGACGTGACTGAGTCCAAGGTGGCATTAGACTTCTCGATCCGTTGCAGATGACCCTCCACCCCGGGACCGAACAAGTCGGTACCCAAGAAGGGAACATCTGCCAGCTTGTGCTGGGTATCCACCGTAAAGGTGGAGATATGCAGCCAAGCTCTGCGGCACATGGCCACTGCGGCCGCTACTGACTGGGCATAAGAGGCAGTGATGTCCAAGGAAGTTTGGAGCTGCTGTTTGGCCACCGCCCTTCCCTGATCCCGCACCTGCTTGACCATCGTTTGAAGTTCAGCCTGGAGATGAGGAATCATCTCATCCAGGGAGCCCAAAAGGGCATGTGAAAAGTGTGCCATCAGGACGGCCGAGCTGGCCTGATGAAGGCCTAAGGAGGAAGCAGCATAGACTTTCCGCCTGGAGTAATTCAGTTTCTTGGACTTCTTATCGGGTAGCTTGTCCACATCCCGAGCGTTCCTGGAATGCCGGAAAACGCTGTTGGTCACTAACTCCTCCGCGGAGGGGTGCTCCAAGAAACCGGAGAGTGAACTGGTGGGAATAGCATACTTCTGAGCCATCCTGGCTGAAGGTGCTGGACAAGAAGCTGGCTGCTTCCATAGCTCCAGGGCCAGGCCAACAGTGGCTTCGGCCACTGGGAAGGCCTCCATTGGGGAAGCCACTCAGTCCAGTATCTCCGTGAGGGGATACTTGGCCCATTTTGAAACGGGTTCAAGTTTCATCCCAGTGGACTCTTGAGATGAGCCGAAGCATTCCAAGGAACGAGGATGGGCTCTCGCCCACCGACTGACCCCCAGTGGACTCCAGGTCAAGCGGCCTGGAGGACAAGGAGTCGTCATTGTCAGACTCCGAGGAGTCTGCCAACAGCTGCCGAGCGCCTGAGCCACCCTCCACCTGCCAAGTCAATCGGGAGTGAGGGTGACTGACAACCGGTAGGGCAAACCCTGACCTGACCGAGAATCCTTGGTCGGGGCCCCAGATTTAGGTTGTGGAGGCGGGAGTTCTACCACAATGGGTGGCGCAGCCGGTTTTGGCCGAACAACTGGTGCCGACTTCGGCTCCTCGACCACTACGAGGGGTTGTTTCAGCCGCTCGTGACAGCCACTTAATGGCCAGGAAGGTGACGGAGTTGGCTTATTCCCGACAAAAGGAGCTGCTGCCACATTAGATCCTCAGAGCTTCATGCAGTTTGCAGAGCCTATCCCAAGAGACGACAAGGATGAGCGCACTGCCGCTTCCATGGTGCCGAGACCAAGACTGCCGACGTCCAGGGACCATCTGGACCTGAAAGAGGTCCGAGACCTTCGGGGATTCCAAGGGTGGGTCTGAGAGGGGGTTGGGGAACCCCGCTCCTCCCTCAGGTCAGGGACCTTAACTGGGGACTCCGGCACAGGAGGTGCAGGCAAGTCCTCTGTTTCCACCGGGGGAACTGGTGAAGAAGGGTTGTTGGCTTCTCTAGTCGACACACCATCCAGGTTGAGAAAAATCTTGACCGGGTTGATGGGTGTCTTGGTCGGCTGACCTGGCAGGGACACCGTGAAGCCAATGGCCTTAGCCGCAACCTCGACCAAAGTAGAGTGTCGACTATCCGGGGAAGGGGACCTCTCCCGCTCCCATGAACATCGACGGTGGGACTTGCCTTTGGAGTCCTTCTTTTTGGACCAAGAGGAATGTCCCGAAGGCCCTTCTCCCTTGGTGGAGAGGGACTGGCAAAGCTCCTTAAATGAAGCTATGTAGGAGGAGCCCAAGGAGAGCGAGATAAATGCCACGACCGAGGAAGATGATGTTGCGGCTTGGGCTGCCTCCTCGAGGGCGATCATCTGTTCGAGCTGTTCAGCCGAGCCCGCAGCCGCAGACACCACCCAATGGGCCTCCCTGGACTTGACCAGAGGATAACGTTTCTCAGGGCGCCCGAGTTGTAATCTGGCAGCGCGATCCTCTAAGACCGTAACCGAGAAGGACTTGCACAAGTCGCAGGCTTGTGAATCGTGGCTAAGCCCCAGGCAGTAAACGCACGTGGAATGCGGATCGCTCAAGGACATCTTCTGCCCACAGGGGCACTGACAAAATCCGGGAGTTGATTTGTCCATCACAGCCGTGAGGGAAGATGAAGACTGTAGTCTAGTAAACTTTAAAATTAGTTTCGGGTTACCGAAGAGTTTGGATCCAGGCCTAAAACACAGAGCACTAAGGAGGGAACCTGAGCTTCCAAGCGGTAAGGAAGATCTGGCATCATGGGGAGAAGCCGAGAGTTTTACCACCCAGGTGGGTGGGAGGAGCCAGCTTGAAGACCTTCCGGCAAGATTTAAAGCAGCAAGGAACTTGCCAGTAAGTGTAGATTGAACATATCCACGTCCCTAGAATCCCTCTTTACAAGAGGCTGGTTAGGCCCCATCTGGAGCACTGCGTGCAGTGCTGGAGGCTGCACCTGCACAAGGACATTAACAAAATGGAGGCAGTCCAGAGAAGGGTAACCAAAATGGTGCAGAAACTGCATCTGAAAGCATATGAGGACAGATTAACGGAGCTCAATATCTATACCCTAGAGCAAAGGAGGGAGAGCTGTGATATGATCGAAACATTCAAACATCTTAAGGTCATTAACAAGGCGAAAGTCTAACGTATCAATATAAGAAAAATAGCAGGACAAGAGGACACAGCATGAGATTAGAGGGAAGCTGATCAAGGGGTAATGTGAGGAAGTTCTTTTTCACAGTAAGGGTGGTGGATGCATGGAATGGCCTACCTTAGGAAGTGGTGGATATGAATACAGTGCAGGGCTTCAAACAGACATGGGATAGGCATAAGGGAGCAATACAGATGAGTATGAATAGATAGGCCATTGACAGAGTACAGGCCTATGGCACATTCATAAGGTAGAAAAAAAATGGGCAGACTGGATGGGCTTTGAGGTCCTTGTCTGCCGTCAGCTTCTATGTTTCTATGACAGCCCGTCAAACTTGTGCATCCTCTCCATGAGTTGCGTGGTACCCCAGTACTTAGAATGTTTTTTTCAAAGATGCTGTCTTTCACTGTACAGGTCTCAAGCCTCGCAGCATTCCAACAAATAACACTAATCATTAAAAGTGCAAGCTTTACATTTATCATGGATTCTCTCCACCCCAATACAGTCTCCATTTGTAACAAGTGACTGTCAGTGTTTTGCATGTCCTCTGCTCTGGACCTGTAAAAGGCTGAGAGCCCTTCCTACATCCAATGTTCGGAATTTGTCTTCCTCTCTGTTGGTATGTGGCCTTAGCAAATACACTGGCATGGTAAAGGCCTAATTCAAATGGAATTCTGACCCTATCTTTGGAAGGAAATGAACATGTGCTCTTCATGTCACTGCTTTGTGGAAGCTCAAGTATGAGGAGTCCGTGATTAAAATTCACTGGTACTCCTTGCGAAGTAATAGTGATTAGGAATACATTTTTCCAGATGAGGTACTTCAGCTCAGCCATGGCCATACGTTCATATGGATAGTTCATTAACTGAGTGAAACCAGATTTAGGTCCCAAGCTGGTTTGGGGAGGCAGTATAGCGCAGTGGCTTAAGGCTCTGAGCTGCAAATCTGGTGACATCCAGCACACCAGACCTGGGTTTGAATCCCACAGCTTCCACATGCATACTGTGTGACCCTGAACAAGTCACTTAACTTCCCTGTGTTCCCAGGTCATGCCTGTAAAAAAGCGTTCAGTTTAGTGTGCTACTCCTGGTTAAACAACTGAAAAAAAAAAAATGTGAGAGGCCCTTATGGAACCTCTTAAACACTGGATGTGTTAATAAGGATCCTCCAGGAATCAATTCTTTTTTGGCACCAGTTTCCCCCACACCACACTGCCTCACCCACCCCTCCCCTCTCTAATGGCTTTTTCAGATATGGGGCCCTCCAGCCCATCCATCTTGCAGTTTTGCCACCCACCTCTACCCGCTGACAGTGGCCCTTTAGCCTGTCTAGTTTTTCCTGACTCTCTCCTACCCTACACTAGCTATATATGGTTCACCCTGAAACTTGTCTGAAGCTGGCTTATGTTGTCTCTCGCCATTTCTGGCTGTATAATAAATGCTTAGACATCTTTGTGTTTTTAAGACTGTAACCATTGTTGACCTTTGTATGTATGTTAACCTACATCCTTTGACGCAGAATCATTGTAAATGAGTAGTTCCTGCTCAAAGGTATTTGTAATCCTAGAGTTTAATAAAATAAAAAATTAAAAAATCTTCACCATTGATTTTCACACTAATGGGTTCTGAGTTAGAGGTGATAGGACCCTGTGAGAGCCAGAACTTTTCAGGAGGGCTGGCGCCTACGTACGCTACGTGCATGCGTGGCACCACAAGACTTGCTAATGCTGCATGGCTTACCTCGGGACCAGCCCTCAGCCTCCTCAGTCCCCCCCAAACGGTGCTTCAGTGTCGATTATCGCTTATCTATATGAAAACAGCATTCAGTTCTTCTGTTTTAGTGTTTAAAGTTCACCTTTGTTATTTTTGTGTCAGTTTAGTTAATTTACAAAAATATTTTGTTTGTCTCGAATAGCCCTGCTGAGTCAACGTTTAGTAGCCATGGACTATGATGGTAGGGAGCCTCCTAAGGCAAGCTGCTCCAGCACCTGGGCTGTGCCCAGTCCACTTTTGCCTTCAGGGGAGAGTTCTGATGACTGGTGGTCCTGTGCCTCTGGGAGCAAGGATTGTCCTCCCAGAAGCATAAAAAAAGTGGACCTGATCCCAGTCGGAGTGGGAAGAGGAAGAAATGATACCACTCGAGAGCACCCTCAGAGGTCTGCTGCAAGGTCCTGGATGTCCTGGAGCAGAAGGTCATCGGTGCCATTGGGGGGCGTCACCAGGGGTTTCCGTTCAAGGGTGGTCAAGGTATCAGGCCCAGAATCCCTCCCTGTCTATTAGAGGAGACTCCGGTGGGCAGTTCCACCACTGGGCAGCTCTCATGGAGCAGTGGGTACAGCGTCTAGCTTGTTTGCCTCTGCCTGCGGAAATGGTCCCTGGCTCTTAGGGGCTGGTGGCATTGGACCCGTAGACAGGGCCTTCAAGCAGGTAAGAGTCTTTGACTCTGACAACAGCCCCAAAGCCCTTATCAGTGACTGCGCCGCTGACTCTGTCCCACTGGCCGCATCCCCATTCATTGTCACTGCCATGGGACTGTTCACGGTGCCCTTGTTGGTCGCTTAAATGGTGCTGCGTTTAGACCTCGAGGCCTTTCCCAGTGACAGCATTGCCCTCGGTGCTGGAAGAGTTCCCAGCACTGGATTCAGTTCTGGCTGCCATGCCAACTTTGATGCTGGCTCCTCATGAACCCATTGAAACTGTCGATAGTTTTAAATATTCAGGGATTATACTGGCTAGTAATCTTATGTTTGAACCTCATGTTAAACATGTTGCAAGCTTGGCTCATCAGTCATCAGAGACTGGTTCTTCTGTTTAGAATCTGTACTTTTTTAGTGCCTGAATCTCGAAGACTATTAACACACAGTTTATTGGATCATGGGCTTACTGTCTATTCTGCAACCATAGTTTTGACTAAACTGAACATAACATACAACAGTGTTCTCCTGTTTATGACCAGCCTCTTGAGGAGAACTCACCATTCTACACTGTATAAAATAGCAGGTTGTCTTTCAGTTTGAAACAGAGGTAACCTATAATTGGGTACCATGCTCCACAAGGAGATTATTGCTTTGCTGCCACGAACAGTTATGTCATTGTTCCCTAGGGCTATTAATACCCAGGGATCTAAGTCACAAAGCAACTATGTTTGTAGAATTCCATTATTCAAAATCTCTGTTGGACAAAAAGAACAGGTTACTCACCTGTAACAGTAGTTGTAGGAGTGGTATATGTTGTTCATCCACACTCTCTTGCATGTCCCTTTCCCCCTTTAAGGATCACCGGAAGTCTTCAAGCTGGCTCCTCCCACCCACCCAGGTGGTGTATACTTTGGCTGCACCACATGACACCAGATCTTAGCCTGCTGGAATCCAGGTTGTGTGCGTCTGCAGCCGGGTAGGTCGGGTGGGTCCACGTGGATGAACATCATATACCACTCCTAGAATTACTGTTACAGGCGAGTAATCTGTTCTTCTAGGAGTGTGGATATGTTGTTCAACCACACTCTTTGGCAGACTCCTAGCACTTCGGGAGAAGGGAGGCAAGGCACACACCCCCTACTTAGGGAACAGAGACTGGGAGAACTGAGGCCCCAAACCTTCATCCCGGCATGACTGAAGGTTGATGTGGTAGTGGGTGATGGTGTTTGCTGACTTCCAGGTAGCAGCCTAACAGATTTCCTGGATAGGGATGTCTCTGGAAGCCACCACCGATGCAGCAGTATGGCAGGGAGAATGAGCTCTTATCCCTCTGGGAGGCTCCATGCTCACCAACTCATAGAACAGACCTATGCATGATGTGATCCATCTTGCAATAGTCCGTTTGGCTGCAGGTCTGCCAGAAGCGGCTTCAGCGTAAATGAAAAACAGCTGGCGAACCTCTCCCCAAATTTCCACCGTCCTCTCCTTATAATAGGAGAGAATGCATCTCAGGTCCAAAGTATGGAGCCTGTACTCGACCTCAGAGGTGTAATCCGGCAGGGTTAACACCTGGTTAAGGTGAAACTCTGACACCACCTTCGGAAGGAATTTCAGATGGGGACGTAGGACAACCTTGTCCCTGTGGAAGACCAGGTAAGGGGAGTCCACCGAAAGCGCCTGGAGCTTCCCTGTCCTTCTGGCAGATGTGATAGCCACCAGGAAGGCCGTCTTCTATGATAAGTGTGACAATTCACACTTGTGCATTGGTTCGAATGGCTTGCCCATAAGCTTTGCCAGTACCAGCAGTAGATCCCATGGAGGTAGAGGTTCACGCACCAGAGGGAATATGTGATCCAGGCCTTTGAAAAAGCACCCGACCACTGTCTCCTGCGCCAACGTCAGCTGAAAACCCCGCGCCCGATAAGTAGAGATGGCTGCCAAGTGCACCCTAATGGTCGATGACCGTAGACCCCCTTTGGAGAGAGACCAAAGGTAGTTAAGAATGTTAGCCACTGAACAGGTAAATGGTCCAGGCCCTTACCCTGACACCAAATGGAAAACCTTTTCCATTTGAAGGCATAACATTTCCTGGTCAATTCCTTTCTAGATGCCTCCACCACAGTGTTGACATCTTCAGAAAGACCCAAAGCCCGGAACTCTAGCTGCTCAGGTACCAGGCTGTGAGGTGCGGAGACTGAAGGTCCGGATGGAAAATCTTCCCCTGACTGAGTGATATCAGGTCCATGCGTGTGCAAAGTCACTCCAGGTGCCTGCAGCTGAGGCTGAGGAGATCTGGATAGCAGAACTGGCATGGCCAGTCTGGGGCTACGAGGATCACCTTCATCTTGTCCCTCTTCACCTTGAGAAACACCTTGTGGATCTGAGGAAATGGAGGGAAGGAGTAGAGGAGGTCTGGGGTCCACGGCCTCGAGAAGGCATCCCCCTGCAGCGAGCCCTGCTGGGGGAAGGGGTGGGCATGAAACAGCCTCAGCTTGGTATTTTCCCTGGAGGCAAACTGGTCCACCATCGGTTGCCCCAACAGGAGAACAAGCTGTAAGCTACCTCTGGATGGAGAAACCACTCGTGGGATATCTGGCCTAAGCGGCTGAAAGCATCTGCCAGATGGTTTGAGGCTTCTACCACATGGATGACTAGGAGATCTGCCTCCAACTGGCTCACAAGGGTCCAGATGTGAGGTACCTCCTTGCACAGCAGCAGACAGGAGTGCATGCCGCCCTGTTTGTTGAGGTAGTACATGGTCGTGGTATTGTCCATCTGGACTTGAACAACTTGACCCCGGATCTGAGGAGCGAAAGCTGACAGTGCCAGTCTGACTGCCCAGAGCTCCAACAGGTTGATGTGGCATCGAGACTCCTCGGGGGTCCAGAGCCCGTGGGCCCTTACGTCCCTCATGTGGGCTTCCCAGCCCATGAGAGAGGCATCGGTCGTGAGGACGAATGTCAGCTCAGGGTGGACAAATGGGATCCCTCCCTGCAACCGGTCTGGAGCGGTCCACCATTGGAGAGTATCCCACATCTGGGATACAGTGACCAGCTGGTCAAAATGACTGTGGCACGGAGTCCAGTGGGTGGCCAGCTCCCACTGGAGGGGGCGCATGTTCAGCCGTGCCCAATGGACCTGGGTGCACGCTGCCATGTAACCCAGAAGGTGCAGAAAGTCCCAGGCAAGGTGTAAGTGCCCAACCAGAAATAACTGGGCAAAGGAGGAGAGACCCTCTGCCCTGTCCGCTGGAAGCAGAGCTCTGGCTTGACAAGAGTCGAGCTCTGCCCCGATGAAGCCCATCACCTTTAGAAGGCATGAATTCCGACTTGGCCTCGTTGATAGCAAGTCTGGAGGGCCAGGTCCCTGGACCGCTCCACCTTCTGTTGGGTAAAACCTGCTAGGAGCCAATCGTCGAGGCAGGGGTAAATTCCCACCCCCCCGACGCCAGAGATGGGCCGCCACCACTGCAATGCATTTGGTGAAGACCCGTGGGGCCGATGACAGGCCGAATGGCATGGCTCGGAAGTCGTACAGGGACCCTTCGACCCTGAAGCGGAGAACTGCTGATGGGACAGACAGATTGGGAGGTGAAAGAACGCGTCCTGCAGATCCAGTGAACAAAACCACGTTTCATTCCAAGGATGGTATGATCTGGACAGAGTGACCATCGGAAAGGTGCGTGACCTGAGATATTGATTCAGGTCGTGCAGAACAAGAATGAGGCACCAGCCCCCCGTCCGCATGGACACCAGGAAGTACCTGGAGATAAAGCCTGGGTCTGCTGGAGAATTCACTTCTGGTGCTACTGCCTCCTTGAGGAGGAGCTGAAAGATGTAGTCTCTGAGAGCCGACTGGGTCTGAGCGAATACTCGTTCCTCCCAAGGGGTGCGGGCTCAGCTTGGAGGGTACTGCTCGAATTCCAGAGGCAGTCCCTGATGACCACTTCCAGAACCCAATGACCACTTCCAGAACCCACCTGTCCGTGGTGACAACAGACCAAACGGAAAGAAAGTGGCAGAGTGGGCCCCCCATGGGAGGACCCAGAGCTGGCATGATGGGAGCAGGGATGGCAGTCCCCGCCCCTGAGCAGGCTTGGAGGAGAAGGATCCAGGACCTGAACCTCAGCCTCCTTTACGGGCCTGTTGGAGACCCTGCTTGGGCTGAGAGTGCCAAGCTTGAGCCTGCTGCTGTTGCTAGTGCTGCTGTCCGCCTTGAAAGGAGGACTAATGAGTCGCAGGGGCAGAATGCCGAAAGGGCTTTTTTTTTTTCCTCTGCTGGTTCTTACCCAAAAAAACTCTTGGCAGAGGTAGTGTCCAAGGTGGCACTGGACTGCTCAATGCGCTGAAGGAGACCGGCCACTCCCAGGCCAAACAAGTCAGTCCCAAGGAAGGGAACATCAGCTAATTTATGCTGGGTATCTGCCGGGAAGGAGGAAAGCCTCAGCCAAGTCCTGCGACAAGAGGCAACAGCAGCAGCAGCCATCAAACGGGCACAAAAATCCCCAAGATCTAGGGCCATCTGGAGCTGCTGTTCGGCATCAGCTCAGCCCTGATCCCGGACCTGCTTGACCATGGTCTGCATGTCCATGGGGAGATGTGGGAGGACTTCGTCCAACAACCCAAGAAGGGCATCAGAAAAGTGCCATGATGACAGCCGAACTTGCCTGACGAAGGCCCAAGGAGGAAGCTGCATAGACCTTTCTGGCTGAATGGTCCAAGAGCTTGGACTCTTATCAGGCGGTCGGTCAGTGTCAGCAGAACTGTCAGTACGCTTGAACACAGAGGCGGTCACCAGGCTCTCTGCCGAAGGGTGCTCTGAGAACCCTGCAAGGGACCCCATGGGCACCACATACTTGTGGGCCATCTGGGCAGACAGAACTGGACAAGAGGCAGGACGCTGCCAAATTTCTAAGGTCAGTCCTACAATGGCCTCGGCCACAGGAAAGGTCTCCATTGGGGTATCCCCTCTCTTGAGGATGTCGGTGAGAGGGTACTCCACCTTTTTCTGGACAGGCTCCAGGGGCATCTCTGTAGACTCAGAGATGTGGCACAGGATGCCTTGAAAGCACGAGGGACCTTCCTCCGTCTCTAGGCCAGCAGTCTAATCATCATCCCCTGGATGTGAATGAAGACCGGTGACATCCGAATCCAAAGAATCCAGATACAATGGCCTACTTCCCATGTCACCTTTGACTCGCCGGGTGCAGTCTGGGGTGACCATGACCGACAATCGCCGGAGAAGCCCGGTGTCCGGTCGGTCTTCCTTGGAAGGAGCCCCTTCCACAGGCTGCTTGTGCGGTGGTTCCACCACAATAGGTGGAGAGACTTATGGGCCGAACAGGTGGTCTTGCCAGCTCCGCAGGCTGGGGAACTGATTTGGTCAGCTCCAAGGGAGTCGGCTTCGGCCTGGGAGGCGAATGCCAAATAATGGCTGGGGAGGAAGCCGTGGTAGGCTTGTTCCCGGACAGAATCAGCTGCTGCCACATGAGGTCCTTGTAGCGCCGACGGAGTTTCCATTGGAGCCTCTCCTCATCCGAGGAGGACGAGGACAACCGGTGGCGTTGCCTCTTCTTAGACTGCTTGTGGCTCTTTCTCGGCCTGTCGGACGAGGGGGTCCTAGAGCTCGACCGAGATTGGGCAGGCCGACTCGGTTGGTCGGGAGACACCGGCGGGGCCGGTGACTTTCTGGAGTCCGGGACCAGATCCTCGATGGGGACTCCAGCAGGCTGGGTCTCATCATCGTGAAAAACAAGGACTGGAGTCTTCTCTAAAGAGTCATCGACGGGATCGATTGGGTCGATGACTATTTTGACCTCGTCGACCACATCCTCAGTCGGCTGGCCCAACAGGAGGTCCAAGAAGCCAGCGGCTAAAGACGGGATCTCGACTGAAGTCGAGACCGCGTGCTCCTGGGACTGAGACCTCTCTCGGTCCCAAGAGCGCCTTCGTCGAGATGAAGACTTGCTCGGATCCTTATCCCGATTATGGGATCGAGAAGAGTGCAGGCCTGCAGGCGCCTCCCCCTTGGTGGGAAGAGACCGGCACAATTCCCTGAAGGAACCTGACCTGGAAACAAGCTTTCAGCTTAGTGTGCCACTCCTGGTTAAACAATGTTCCCTTTCCCTTAGTCAAGTGCCTCACCACCGTTTCACCTCCAGCCCCAGTGTGGGTTCTCCCTGCCTGGTAACCTAGTGCCTCACCTCCATTTTATTCCAGCCTCTTCCTCCTTGGTAGCTGACTGCCTCACCTCCATTTCACCCCAACCCCCATGTGGGAGAAGTTCCTTTTCAAAATGATATTGTATTAACAGCCCACACTGGTTCTCACTAGTAAGGAGTCTGAATCTATAAATATGCTCTGGGGCATCAGGCAGGCATGAACTCGAAGCAGTTAGTATGACATCATACATCACATTCCTGTTGTTAGAATACACTTGCAGCTTTGACACTTGTAAGTTCTGGACCGTGTCCTCGTAAGAGATGAGGCACATGCAATAACACATGACCGAGTGCTGGTAGTGATGCAGCTGCTTGCTTAGTGTGCACGGAGTGTAAGAACTGTACGAGCAGCATTTGGGATTGCAGTGTGGACCACCATTAGAAAATCAAGCCATCACCATCTTAAAAAAGTGGAAGCCCGTTTTGTGAAAGGGCATGTATTAAATCACATTTGATACAGTGAAAGAAATGCTTTCTAAGAAAGGAACACTACACCGCTATCAGGTTTTGTTAAATAAATTTTTACCTTAACACATGATTTCATTTCCAGTTGCTCTTGCTCTCGACTACGCCTTTCTTTTTCCTTTTCCACTCTGTCTTCAATAACCACTTGTTCACATTCCCTGTACTGATTAAATGCATGGACGTTAATTGCACTGTTTTAACACTCTCGTGGGATGTATGTGAGTCTGTGTGAATCATACAAGGTACAGCAACTCCAAAGTTAAAGTACTATAGTAGTCCAAACTCCAAAAGAAAACATCAATAACTCCTTTTCTGCCTGAAAGCCAGGTGTTAATATTTAGTCCTGCTCACCCTCCCAATGTCTTGGGCAGGCAGTAGGCTCCATGGAGGAACTATTCAGTTCCTCCCTCCAATCAGGTTGTGTTCCTCGGGACTGGAGGATGGCACATGTGGTGTCCCTCCACAAGAGTGGACTGATAACGAGCAGGAAACTACAGATTGGTCAGCCTGATGTCCATGGTGTGGAAACTTTTGGAGACCATCCTGAAGGAGAGGATGGTGGAGTTTCTGGAAGCAAATGGCCTTCCGGATGAATGCCAACACGAGTTTGTCCAGGCGAGATCATGTCAAACCAGCCTAGTCGAATTTTACAACTGGGTGACAAGATCACTGGACAGTGGAAAGCTGGTTGATGTCCTGTACCTGGACTCAAGCAAGGCTTTTGACTCGGTGCTGCACAGGAGACTGTTGAGTAAGCTGAGGAGCTTCGGGGTTGGGGGAAAGTGGTAGGGTGGATTGGGAATTGGCTGAGTGAGCGACTGCAGAGTGTGTTGGTGGTGGGGGAGGTTGCATCTCCCAAAAGGGTCATCAGTGGGATCCCTCAGGTATCGGTGTTGGGCCTGCTCCTATTTAACGCATTCATCGCAGACACTGAGGAGGGAGTTAGGAGTAGATTGAGCCTTTTCACTTGACGACTCTAAACTGAGAGCAGTAGTGGACGGTGAGGTAGCGAGGAGGACACTACAGGAGGACTTGGCGACACTTGAAAGGTGGTGGCACACTTGGCAGCAGAGGTTTAACACCAGGAAGTGTAGTGTGCTACACCTGGGTGTTAGGAATCCTGGGTATGACTACTATTGGGGGAGGTGGACTTACTGTCTACAATGAGGAAAAAGATCTGGGAGTGCTAAACGATGCCAGAATGAACAACTCAGAGCGGTGCAGGAGGGTGGCTGCAAAAGCAAACAGAATGAGGTGTATTGCTAGGGGGATGACATCAAGAAGGAGGGAGGTTCTGCTGCCCCTGTACAATTAATTGGTGAGGCCGCACCTACAGTACTGTGTGCAGTTTTGGCGCCCTTATTTGAGAAGGGATGATCTTATTGGTGTCAATCTTCACCATTCATCACATTTTGGTTCTGGCTGTGGGTCACAACTCCGTGGGAGCTTTTTTTTTTGGATGGGCAGAGTCGACGCACCGACGGCGCCATCCTCGAGGCTGACTCACTGCGTGGCTCTCGCGGGTTGGCCGTTAGGTGTCGTTAACCCCACCCTCCCGCCAGTTCTTCGTCTCCCACTGTAGAGGTTGAACCTCATGTAGAGCTGCTATCAATGGTCTTCTCGTGTTTTCGACTCAGTCTTCGACGCCGAAAAAGTTACCTGCTGGTTCCGTTTCTCCCTATTCGACGCTGCTGTAGTAAGACCGTTCCATTTATTAATTTTCAGCAACATCAAGTCTTTGTTTGAATTGTTTTTCCACGATCATGTCTCTGTCGGAGGGCAAGAAATCGCTGAAAGCAGGGCGGCCCCTCATGTCGGCAGTTCATGCGCCGCAAGTACTCCAAGCACGACCAGCATGATCGTTGTTTTATGGTCTTGGGCCTGCTTCATAAGTTACATGGACTCGTGCAATGCCTGCTTCTCCATGGACCATCGTGTCATCAAGTTAACGCCGATGGAAAGTTTAGCGAGATCCGCCAACTTTCGGGGGACAGGCGTGCACTCTTCGGGCCAAGCCGCAGTCTCGTGGCCTTTCTTCTGGGTCCCCTCCCAGTTCTATACAGACCGCGGAGGAGGGGGCTTCTGCTTCTAGTAGCCTCACCATGGCAGAAGCCTCTTCCGTGGCGCAGGAAGCCCAGTCCGTTCCCCCTGGGGAGCGGGCGGGAGGCAGCACTCTGGTAATCGCCCCTTCGGAGGCAAAGGCTCCCCCAGTGTTGTTTCCTCAGGCTGGAAAGCCTGGGTTAGCTCGGTGCCATCTTGGGCCTCGGCACCATTCGTGGTGCTGTGGGCCTGGATGGTGCCGTGGTCAGCGCCAGTCTGCCACTTGGCGCCGTTTCCACTGTCGACGCCGTTCACAGCGTCAATGGTGCTGATGGCACTATGGGAGGTTCTACGGTGCAGTCTTCGACTGCTTCTCACCTCTGCGCCATTCGCAGCGCCGAGGCTGGGGATGGCACCGTGTCTAGCTCTGGTGCCACTTGCGGCACTGATTGAGGACAGGGCACCACGGGAGGTGTCACGTGCTGAGGGAGCTGCCGGTGTTGCTGTCGGCGTTGTCCCTGACTCCGGTGCCATTCGTGGGACCAGACAGCGCTGTGGCAGACATCGATTCTGGCACTGCTGCCATTCTCAGCACCGTCTCTTCTTTGGTCACAGTTTGCAGTGCCGTGGGGGAGTTCGGTGCCGCTCTGGTGTGGACATCCGGACTGGCACCTCCTTCGGTCCAGACAGGAGCGGGCATCCATGTATGGTCTGGCACCGGACTTTGGTCACTACCTCTTCGAAGATGGACTCGAAATTTGGTTTAGACCGGCTGTCCGACTCTGGATTTGACGGCCCATGTGGACACCCTGGTAGTTTCCTCAGCTGACTGGAGCCAGCCTCCCTCTGAGGAGCGGATGGTAGTCCCCCCCCCCCCCGAGTCTAGGGTTAGGGGTGCTGACCAGCAAGGCACTATTGCCCTGCAGCCTGGGCTCGGAGAGTTTTCTTCCCCCTCAGTTGGGTTACCCCCTCAGGTGGTGTGCCTGGATCACCCAACTTCAGGGCCGTCTGGAGCACCCACAGGAGGGGAGGGTGCTACTGCCTGGGTGGTCCCCTCGGGGACTGACCAGGGTTGTCAGCTGCCTAGGCTGGAGTTTGCGAGGAGGAGGGCTCTTTCAGATTCCGAGGGGTCAAGAGGTCTGGGGTTCGATGCGGCGACCCTTTTCCGGGACCCACCTGGGTTCAGGAAGGAGTCGTAGCGGGGACCCCCGTCCTTTCTTCTTGGTTTCCTCGAGAGGGCCTTGGTCTTTGAAGGGAAGGGATCATCCTTTTGGAATTCCACGGTCCTGGTCACCTCACAGGGAGGATTCTTCAGGGCACAGCCTAGGCAGTTCCAGCATGGTTGATCGGCTGTCGGCCGTTGGGTTTTCCGGAGCTCCTCCTTCCCTTGGGGCTCTTGGTGCGCTCTCTTGCCCGGACAGAGGACGGTCGCTTTCTGTTGTTGACTTAGCCCCCACTCCTCTGTCACCATCTCCTGCTCTCCCAGGCATTCTTGTTCCTAGGGGACCTCTGTCCTGGGAGCAATTCAGGGGTGCAGCTGCTCACTTCCCTACGTACATCAGGGCCATGGACAAGTGGGTATTCCACCTTCTCCCTGAGAAGCCAACCTCTGGATCTCCAAGGTCTTCTGCTTCCTCGTCCTCCTCTTCGAGAGGAGAGGAGACCTCCGTCCACATCTCCCCTGCTGCTGATCTCACAAAGTATCAGCCTTTCCTCGTGAGGATGATGGAAGACCTGCATGTCACCCCACCAACTCAGCACAATCTGGAGCATTTGACACACGCCTTCCTAGGCGATTTCAGTGCAGATACCCTTGTGGTGCCCACCTGGCCTGCTCCTTTCCAAGAGGCGTCATTGTGGTTCTTGCAAAGACCCTTTTCCGGAGTTCCAGCCCCTAGGGATCTGAGCCAGAGGTATTGTGCCCCTCCCCCCTGGAGTCTCCAGGTCATATGCCTCATCCTCAGTCAGGACTGACGCAGCTGGACACTCCCAATGGGCTTCACGCCCTCCACCGTGACCGGCTCCCAGATCAAGAGTCCATGGATTTTGACTTCTGGGGGAGGAGGACCTTCTACTCGGCATGGTTGCTTCTTTCTATTTCTGCTCATCAGCCCACTATGCTACCTATGATAGGTTTCTGTGGTCCAGGCTAGGTCAACTCCTAGCCTTTATACCCAATTCGGAAGTAACCAGACAAATCATTGCACTCTCTGCACATGGCCTGGAGCTAGCAAGGCACCAAGCGAGGGCATCTTACGACACCAGCGAGGTAGCTTCCAGGGTTGTAGGGACAGCAATCTACACTAGATGGACGACATGGCTGCATCTTTCTCGGTTGTCATCCTTGGCCCAGTGTAGGGTGATTTCCTCCATGTACCAGAGAACCCACCTTTTCTCCCATAGGGTAAGGCGGTGTCTGTCGGGGCAACCTCCTGCTCTCTCCGGGGGGGGGTCCCCATCTCACTCTCCCAAGTCTCGGGCCTCACCAGGCCCGTAATTGTTCTCCCTCTCAGTGTTTTTCCCCCATTGGGAGCTAAGGGACTTAGTCCTTTAGGGTCTAGGGGCCCCTTGGGGGACTCAGTACTCAACCAAATGTGATGAATGGTGAAGATTGACACAGATAAGATATCAAAATTACGTACCTACCGTAATTCCTGATCTTTCTGTGTATCTTCATCATTCATCACAAATCCCACCCACCATCCCCCTGGGGCCTCAGTCTCTGGGTCCCCCTTCCTCTGTGTGCCCCCCCCTTCCTTTCTGCTGGTTAGGAGCGGGGTGACCTTGGGCACACGGGGATTTTCACCTTCTGACAGAAGGTGGGCGAGATCAGGGGAAGGGGCACTTCTCTCCTCAATGCCTCGACTCCACCCCTTTGGAGTGGGGGTTGGTGGTTGCCCTCTCTTCATTTCCCTCTCTCTCTCTCTTTTCCTCTATCCTTCTCCGTTCTTGTCCTTAGGGACTCATCTCTCAATTTAATTTAGGAGACTCATTGTTCTCTCCTTTCAGATGTGTGGTTTCGGGAGAGAACAACCCTGTTTCTTGTCCCTTTCTTCCAGAATAGCCGCTTCTGTTCATGCTGGAGTTCTTGCCAGTGATTATGTGCCTTGAATTCTGGCAACTCAGCCTTCTGGCTACTCCTTCACAGTTCCTATACAATCTGGAGACAGTCAACAGTCCAGGCTATGTCCTCCCCATTCCCCATTTCTTGTTTTTCTTCCCTCTCCTTTTCTGCTTCCAGAGATTGGGGCTCCTTCCCCATCCCCTTAGTTTTTCTCAATCCCCTTCTGTCCTCTCTCTCATTTATTTCTCCTTTTAGTTTCTGTATCTTTTCCTTTGTCTGTCCCTTGGACTTCCTTGTCCCTTCCAACCCTTTCTTACTCTCTGACGACTCAGAACTGGTGGGAGGGGTCAACGACCTTATATGGCCAACTGCGAGTGCCACGCAGTCGGCCGCCTCGAGAGCGCGCTGTCAGTGCATCGACTCTGCCCATCCAAAAAAAAAAGCTCCTGCAGGGTCGTGACCTCCAGCCACGTACCCAGAGGTACTGAATGGTGAAGATACACAGAAAGATCAGGAATTACGGTAGGCACATCATTTTCATTTGTTCTTCTGGAAAAAGTCCAGAGTAGAGCGTCAAAGATGATTCATGGTCTGAGGGATACGTCCTATGAAGAGAGACTGTGGGAGTTGAACATGTACTCCTTGGAAGATAGAAGAGACGGGGGGATATGATTGAAGTTTTTAAATACTTGAAGAGGAGGAATAGGGTAAACAGTAAGGGACTGTTTAAAGTGAAAGTGGAAGGAACCACGAGAGGCCATAGTCTAAATCTGGTAAGGGAGAGGTATAGAGGAGAGGTGAGGCAACACTACTTCACAGAAAGGGTGGTGGCACCTTGGAATGCGCTACCTGAACAGCTGGTGGTGGTGGTGGAATCAGTAGGTGGATTCAAGAGGGGCTGGGCAGATGCATGGGAAAGTTCAAGTTTATTGCAGGAAAACTCCATTGAGCAAGCTCATTCACAAGGAGGTACTGTGACATAAACACTTAAAGTACAAACACAGATAGGTAATAACAGTATATACATGAAATGCACGTTACATGATACAGGCTGGATATACATACAAGGGTACCACACAGGGTGACCGCAGGTGGTAAACATTGATATGAGACAGGGAAGTGACTTACAGGTTGCATACTGATAAATGAAACATGATGACTGGTGTGTGCAATATACAGGTTACTCACCTGTAACAGGAGTTCTAGGAATGGTATATGTTGTTCATCCACACTCATTGGGGGGTATCCTTGCCGCTTTAAATCTTGCCGGAAGGTCTTCAAGCTTGCTCCTCCCACCCACCCGGGTGGTATAACTCTCGGCTCCGCCCCATGACACCAGATCTGGCCCGCTGGAAGCTCAGGTTGTGCGTCGAAGCCGGGAGTCGGGAAATGGTGGATGAACAACATACCATTCCTAGGAACTCCCGTTACAGGTGAGTAACCGTATTTCTAGGACATGGATATGTTGTTCATCCACACTCATTGGCAGACTCCTAGCAGTTCTCCGGGAGGAGGGAGGCAAGACGCACACCCCAATACTTACTTGGGAAAGAGAGACTGGAGAACCGAGGCCCAAAACCAGCATCCCAGCGTGACTCAAGGTCATGTGGTAGTGGGTAATGAAGGTGTTTGCTGACTTCCAGGTAGCAGCCCTGCAGATTTCCTGGATAGGGACGTCCCTGGAAGCAGCCACCATGCAGCAGTATGGGCGGTAGAATGAGCTCTTATCCTCTGGGAGGCTCCATGCCCGCCAACTTAGCAGAGATCTATGCAGGAGGTTACCCACCTGCTTATCGTCCGCTTGGCTGCAGGTCTGCCAGATGCAGCTTCAAGCGAGTGACAAACAGCTGGCTTAACCTCTCCTGACTCTCAGCTGCAGCCCTTATAATAAGCCAGCGCCTTCTAGGGTCCAGAGTATGGAGCCTATATTCGCCTCCAGGTGTGATTGGGGTAGAACACCGGCAGAGTCAACACCTGGTTAAGGTGAAACTCTGACACCACCTTCGAAGGAATTTCGGTGGGGCGAGGACAACCTTGTCCCTGTGGAAGACCAGGTAAGGAGACTCGATGGAAAGCGCCTGAGCTCTCCCATCCTTCTGGCTGACGGATAGCCACCAAGAAGGCGGTCTTCCACGAAGGTGAGAGAGCACACCTGTGCATAGGTTCAATGGCTTGCCCATGAGCTTTGCCAGTACCAGCAGTAGATCCCACGGAGGTGGGGGTTCTCAGACTGAGGGAAATGATCAAGGCCTTTGAAAAGCGCCAGACCACCTCTCCTCGCCATCGACTGCTTCCGGCCCGCCACTGTAAGCAGAGATGGCTCGCCAGGTGCACCCTTTGGTCTGCCGACCAAGCCCTTGACTAGAAAGGGACCATAAATAGTCCAAGATGCTTGCCAAGGAACAGGAGGAAGGGTCCAAGCCTTGTTTCGACACCAAATGGAAAACCTTTTCCATTTGTAGGCATAGCATTTTCTGGTCGACTCCTTACGGGACGCCTCAACTACATTGAGGACCTCGTCGGAAAGACCCAAGGCCTGGAACTCTAGCCGCTCAGGAACCAGGCCGTCAGGTGCAGGGATTGAAGGTCCGGATGGAACACCTTCCCTGATTGACTGAGAGCAGGTCCGGGCGAGCTGGAAGCTGCCGGAGTCCTGGAGCTGAGACTGAGGAGATCTGGGTACCAGAACTGGCGAGGCCAGTCTGGGGCTATCAGAATCACCTGCGCCTTGTCCCTCCTCGCCTTGAGAAGCACCTTGTGGATCAAGGGAAATGGGGGAAAGGCGTGAAAGAGGCCCGGGGTCCATTGCCTCGAGAAGGCATCCCCTGCAGCGAGCCCTGCTGAGGGGGCGGCATGGAACAGACTCAGCTTCGCTGCTCTCCTGGAGGCAAACAGGTCCACCTGAGGTGTGCCCCAAAGGGAGAACAGATGCTGTACTACCTCCGGTAGGAGAGACCACTGTGGGATGCAGCCCCATCCGCTCAGGGCATCGCCAGGGTGTTGGAGGCCCTGCCACGTGAATGGCTAGGAGATCCGCCTCCAGGCTGCACACGAGTGACCAAATGCGGAGAGCCTTGCATAGAAGCATGGAGCGCGCCCCCCCTGGCGGTTTAGATAGTACATGGTCGTGGTATTGTCCGCCTGACTCGGACCACTTGACCCCGGAGGAACGAGCAAAGGCGGTGAGCTAGGCGGACCGCCTCGAGCTCCAGCAGGTTGATGTGGCATCAGGACTCCCGGGGACCAGAGGCCATGAGCCCGGTGTTCCCCCAGATGGGCACCCCAACCCATCAGAGAGGCATCGGTCGATAGAGAGACCGTCGGCTCGGGGCGGACGAACGGGATGCCCTCCTGCAAATGATCTGGAACGGTCCACCACTGGAGAGCGGTTCACATCCCCTGTGTCACCGACACAAGCTGGTCCAAGGGATCGCAGCGTTGCGACCACTGGCTGGCCAGTCCCCACTGAAGGGGACGCATGTTCCAGCGGGCCCAACGGACCACGCTGGTGCAGGCCGCCATGAGACCCAGGAGGCGCAGGAAGTCCCGGGCAGGGCGCAATTGCCCAACCAGAAATGATCGGGCAAAGGAGGAAAGAACCCGCCCTGTCCGCCGGGAGCCGGCCTGGCTCGAAGAGAGTCGAGCTGCGCTCGATGAATAGAATCACCTGCTTCGCTCAAGTTCCGACTTGGCCTCGCTGATAAGGAGGCCCAGTTGAGAGCAGACCTGGAGGGCCAGATCTCTGACCACTCGCCTCCTTCCTGAGGGAGCTGCTATCAGCCAGTCGTCCAGGTAAGGGTACACCGGACCCTCGGCGCCAAGAGGAATGCTGTCACCACTGCCATGCATTTGGTGAAGACCCTGGGAGCTGGAGACAAGCTCAAGGGCATGGCTTGGAACTCAAGAGGGATCCTTCCGCCTGAAGCGAAGGAATCTCTGGAGACGGACGGATAGGGATGTGAAAAAACGCGTCCTGCAAGTCCAGAGAGCAGAACCACACGCCGCGTTCCAAGGATGGTATTATCTGAGCCAGAGTGACCATCCTGAAGGTTCGAGACCTTAGGAACTTGTTTAGGTCGTGTAGGTCGAGAATGGGGCGCCAGCCCCCCGTCCGTTTCGGAACCAGGAAGTACCTGGACACAAACCCTGGGTCTGAAGGACGGTCCACCACCTCTCTTATCACCTCCTTCTGGAGGAGTAGAGCGATGTCGGCTCGACGAGCCGCCAGTGAGGCTGGGATCCCGGCTCTCAAGGGCGACGGCCTGAAGGGTGGTGCCTGCTCAATTCCAGAGGCAGGCTCTTCCCACCACCTTCAAGACCCACCTGTCCGCGGTAACAGCGGACCAGGTGGAACGGAAGTGCCGGAGCCGCCCCCCCACGGGGGGACCCAGGGGTGGTGTGACGGGAATGGGGGCGACACCCCTCAGCCCGTCACTGGGCAGGCTTGGAGGAGGGACCGGCCGAGGGACCTCCTGGGCCTTTTCCTCCCTGCCTCCTGTTAGAGGAAGCCGGCGGCTTGGGTTTGGGATGCCAAGGCCGAGCCTGTTGGCCCTGATGTTGCTGGGCCGGGGCACAGAAGGACGAAAGGGCTTAGGCTGTGGTTTGCGGCCTTTGTCCTTCTGAGCGGAAGAGACCGAGTCCAAGGTAGCATTGGACTTCTCGATCCTCTGCAGGTGACCTTCCACCCCAGGGCCGAAGAGGTCAGTCCCCAAAAAGGGAACATCCGCCAGCTTGTGCTGGGTATCCGAAGTAAAGGTGGATATCCTCAGCCAAGCCCGCCGACGCATGGCCAATGCGGCCGCCACCGATCTGGCACATGAGTCCCCTATATCCAAAGCAGTCTGGAGCTGCTGTTTGGCCACTGCCCTGCCCTGGTCCCGCACCTGCTTAACCGTAGTCTGCAGATCGGCGGGAAGATGAGGGATGACCTCATCCAGGGAGCCCAACAGGGCATGAGAAAAATGTGCCATGAGGACAGCCGAACTGGCCTGACGAAGGCCGAGAGAGGACGCATGACTTTTCGCCTCGACATAGTCCAATTTCTTGGACTCTTGTCAGGAGGTTTGTCCATATCCCTGGCGCAGCCGGCGCTACCGAAAACGCTGTCGGTAACCAACCCTCAGCAGAGGGTGTTCTCAAAACCGACAAGGAACCAGGGACCGTGATACTTCCTGGCCATCCTGGCCGAAGGCGAGGGCAGGAAGCAGGGCGCCAAAGCTCCAGTGCCGACTCCACTATGGCCTCGGCCACCGGAAAGGCCTCCGCCGGAGAATCCTCGGTCCAGAATCTCCGTGAGGGGATACCTGGCCTGCTTGGAACGGGTTCGAGCTCCATCCCGTGGACTCAGAGATGAGCCAAGCAGTCCTAGGAAGGACGACGGGCTATCGCCCATTGACTGACCTCCTGAAGACTCCAAGTCCAGTCGCTGGAGAAAAAGGAGGAATCATCTTCGGACTCGGAAGAGTCCTCAAAGAGCTGCCTCTGGCCTGAGCCACCCTTCACCTGCCGAGGTCGGTCGGGAGTGAGGTAACTGACAGCCGATGGGTAGTAGACCCTTAACCACCGAGAATCCTTGGTCGGAGCCCCAATTGGTGGCTGTGGAGGCGGAGGTTCCACCGAATCGGTGGAGCAGCTGGTTTTGGCCAACAACCGCCTGTATAGGCCTCGGATAAGTCGAGGTTGTGTCGCCGCTCCGTGACAGCACTTAATGGCCGGGAAGGCGACGGGTCGGCTTATTCCCGCCAGGAGGAGTTGTTGAACATAAGGTCCTCGCACCATCGACGACTTACGCCGAGCCTCCTCATCCGAGGAGGAGGACGAGGGACGAGCACGCCGCATCGCTGTGCCGCCGAGACCGAGACCGCCATGACGGTGGGATCGCTGGACTGCCAAGAGGTCCGAGACCGAGAGTCCGGAATTTCCGAGGTCGGTGCAGGAGGTGTCGGCCGGAACCGCACTCCTTCGGCTCGATGGTCCATCCGAGGCTCTGGAACCGAGGCACAGGCGAGCCCACGGGATCCTCAACCTCCGGGGAACTGGGGAGAGGGAATTCGCTGCTAAAGGCGACAGCCTCGTCTAATGGGTCGAGAAAACTCGACTTCATCGGTGGAGTCTCGGTCAACTGACCTGACGGGGACACCGTGAGGCCAGTGGTCAAGCCGAGTGGTCGACTCGCCGACGGTGCCCGACGTCCCGGGAGAGGACCTTCCCGCTCCCAAGAGCGCCGACGAGAGGGACTTACCCTTGTCCCTCTTTTGGACCGAGAATAAGGTCCCGCAGACGTAGGTCCTTCTCCTTTAGTGGAGAGGGACAGACAAAGCTCCTTAAAAGAAGCCGTGTAAGAAGAGCCCAGGGAGAGCGGGATAAATGCCGCGGCCGAGGAAGATACGGCCCGCGCCGCCTCCTCTTCGAGGGCGACCATCCGCTCGAGCTGATCCACTGAAATTACTGGCCGCTGACACCGCCAACCGGGCCTCCTTGGACTTCACCGAGGAACGCTCGGGACGGCCCAGTTGCAATCGGGCAGCACGGTCTTCGAGGACGTAGGCCGAGAAAGATGAGCACAGGTCTAAGCCCGCGGTCGTGCTCAAGGCCTAAGCAGACACACGTGAGTGTGGATCCGCCCGAGACATCTTCTCCGCATGGGCATCTCCGAAACTGGGAGTCGATTTGTCCATCGCGAGTCAAGCGAGGGATAGAAGACCAAGTCTTTTTCGCAAATTTTATTTTTAAATCATGAAACGGAGAAATAGGAACCAGCTCAAAACGCAGAGCTGCTAAGGAGGAAACCTGAGCTCCAAGCGTAAGTGAAGATCTAAGGCCATACGGAGCCGAGAGTTATACCACCCGGTGGGTGGGAGGAGCAAGCTTGAAGACCTTCCGGCAAGATTTAAAGCGGCAAGGATACCTGCCAATGAGTGTGGATGAACAACATATCCATGTCCCTAGAAACATATATTTTGGCAGCTAGAACAAACAGACTACAACTGATATGGGGGGGGGGAGTGATTTGATAGAGTAGCAGTGAAGCGTAAGCATAGATAAAGCCAGGAGTAGAAGGGGAAGAGAAAGCAGTTAATATGACAAATCAATTATACCTTACCAGTGGATAAATATGGCACACTTGGGGAAGGAAGAGACTTAATGACAGTTACAGGTGTCTTTTATTTTGGCTGAACTTAGCGATTTGTAGAAGTTTATTGAAACTGTGCTAGTTAGTTTCAGTATGGTTTGTAATTGGTTCCAAATGGAGGGAAGGGCATATGCAATAGCACGTTTACCAAAGGAAGTCCGCGTCCTTGGTATGTCAATAGAGAATAATGCATATGTAGGGAGTTGATATGGAGTTTTTTTACACACCCAAGTGTGTGATAATATGTAAACCCCGAGAGGAAGCTGAGAGGTTTTAATATCACACGAGGGTGTGTAAAAAAAAAAAAAAAAAAAACCCCATATCAACTCCCTACATATGTTTTATTTTATATAATAACTGGTTCAAAAAAATTTCTTACAATTTTCACTATGAGGAGACCTGAGGCCAAAATGCTCCTACTTCCTTACTAGTAGGCATGCCCCCACGCTGACATTACATAACGTGTTAGCATAGGGGCGTGCCTACCAGTAAGGAAATGAGAGCGTTTTCCCCTCGCTTCTCTGATCTGTAAGTTACCTAATCTTTTGAATCTGTTTACTCTGGAATGCGAGAGCTGCAGGCTTCTTGGCGCGAGGCTGTAAAAGTTGATACGACTTTTTTTTACGACTTTTTAAAATACTTGAAAACGGGTTGATAACATGGATCACCAGTTATTATAGCATAATAAAGTCAGATTTTCTTAACGAGTATGCACTATGTGAGATACTAATAAGGGAAGAGAGATGGCTTGGCAATTTCTGCAGGAGCAGTTTGAGTCCATAGCCCAGCATGGAGCAGGCGTCTAGTAGTAAGGGATGTCCAACCAACAGCTGCATATAAGTCACAGTGGTGCGAATGGTAAGGGGAGTTGTTAATGAACCATAATGCACGGTGATAAAGGATGTCCAGTTTACTTAGATTTGCAAGAGTGGTGGAGGAATAGATTACATCGCCATAGTCGAGTAGGGGGAGAAAAGTGGCCTGTACAAGCTTGTTTTGAGTTTCAAGGGGGAAAAGGGGCCTATTTCTGTAGAAGAAACCTAACCTTGCTTTTAACCTTCTAGAGACATCTTCGACGTGGTCATTGAAAGATAATTTATTGTCGATCCAGATACCCAGATATTTAAATTTGGTTACAACTTCCAGAGGCTCGTTTAGCGTGGTGACAATGAAGTCTTGGGCAAGGGTATTGGGGGGCCTGTGACAGCACTGCGGGAGAATATCATCGCTTTAGTCTTCTTAGCATTGAGCAGAAGCTTTGCCTTTATTAGATTATGCTCAAGTTGTTAAGTCCGATTGAAGCACCCTTGACTTCAGATAACGATGAGCCAGAAGTATACAACACAGTATCATCTGCAAAAAAGTGCAGATTGGACGTAGATATGTTAGCATCTAAGTCATTAATGTACAAAGAAAACAAGATAGGGCCTAAGATGGATCCTTGGGGGACTCCTCTTGCAACTGGCAAGGCAGCAGAAAAAAAGCCTTCCACCTTTACTTTTTAGAATCTTCCAGTTAGGTAGCTAGAGAACCACTGGGTGGTATGGTATGTGGCACCCAACTTTGCAAGGCAATTGACTAATAGTTTGTGATCAACAGTATCAAAAGCTTTGCTGAGGGCCAAAAAGACTGCACCAGTTACCTTCTTAGCATCTATAGCAGAGATCCAATCACTGGTTACTTTTGCTAGTGCAGTGATTGTGCTATGATTAGCCCGGAAGCCGGATTGAGCTGGGTTAACGAGAGAGAAGGTTTCCAAATGAGATTTTAACTGAATATGGATCAGTTTTTCGAGAACTTTAGAAAGGATAGGCAATATGTAGATAGGCCTATAGTTGTTTACATCGCATGGATCACCAGATTTAAATAGAGGGAGGATATGTGCTGATTTCCAGCAGGATGGCACAGTAGCAGATACATAGATACATAGACAGTGTCGGCAGATAAGGGCCTATGGCCCACCTAGTCTGCCCATTTGAGCTTGTAAGTTCAGTTTGTTTTCCTAAGTCTATTTCCCTTACCCTGACCTCTAGAATTCCTTTATGTCTATCCCATGCATTCTTAAATCCTGGATTGTTTCAGCTCCACCACTTCCTCTGGCAGGGTGTTCCACTTGTCCACCACCCGTTCTGTGAAGAAATTCTTTCTCATGTTTCCTCTGAATCGTCCTCCCTCCAACTTCATCCCATGCCCTCAGTCCTGAAACATCTTTTCACTTAAAATAGTGTTTCCTGCACCCTGTTCCTCCCTGTAAGATACTTGTATGTCTCTATCATATCCCTCTCTCTCCTCTCCTCCAGGGAGTACATGTTCAGTTCCTTCAACCTGTCTTCATAGGACTTGTGATGCAACCCATGCACAATCTTTGTTGCCCTCCTCTGAACCTTCTCTACCCTGTCTATGTCCTTACGTAGGTATGGTCTCCAGAACTGTACACTGTACTCCAGGTGGGGCCTCACTAGTGTCTTGTATAGCGGAATTATGACCTCCCTTTTCCTGCTGGTGATGCCCTGCCTATACATCCCAGCATCCTATTTGCTTTACCTGATGCCTTGTCACACTGTTTCCTACCTTGAGGTCATCAGAGATGACAACCCCAAGATCCCTTTCCTGCTTGGTGCATGCTATATCCTCACCCCCAACTGATATATTGTGCCAGGGTTTTGTGCCCCATATGCATTATCTTGCACTTCTTTGCATTGAATTTCAACTGCCAAACCCTTGACCATTCTTCAAGTTTCTGCAGGTCCTTCTCATTCTGTCTACACCCTCTGGTGTGTCTACTCTGTTACAGAGCTTTGTGTCATCAGCGAACAGTGAAATTCTGCCTTCTAGATCCTGTGCAATGTCACTGATGAAGATTTTGAATAGGACCGTCCCAGCACTGATCCCTGTGGTACCCCACTGGTCACTCTTCCCTCTGTGGAGTGACAGCCATTTACCACCACCCTCTGTGTCCTGCCACCCAGCCAGTTACCTACCCACCACACTACTGTCCTGCCCACACCCATATTCCCCAGTTTGTGTAATAGTCTTCTATGTGGCACAGTGTCAAAGGCCTTGCTGAAGTCCAGATAGGCCATGTCCACTGCCCTCCCTGATCCACCTCCTAGTCACCCAGTCAAAAATTCAATGAGGTTGGTCTGACATGACCTCCCCTGGTGAAACCATGCTGCCTTGGGTCCTGTAGTCCATTGACAACCAGATGTTCCACCAATCTCTCCTCTCAGTAGTGCTTCCATGATCTTTCCCACTACCGAGGTGAGGCTGACTGGTCTGTAGTTCCCTGCTTCCTCTTTGTTCCCACTTTTGTATAAGGGGACTACATCTGCTGTCCTCCAGTCTTTGGGTACCTCCCTGTTTCCAGTGATTGGCTGAACAGGATAGCCAGAGGTTCAGCCACCACTCTCTTAGTTCTTTAAGGACCCTGGGTGCACCCATCTGGCCCCATTGCTTTATCAGCTCTTATTACTTCCAGTTCCTTCAGGACCCTTTCGTAAAGGGACTTGTGTCCATTTCTGCACCATTCTCACCCTTGTACTCCCTTCAGACCCATTCCCCTCTTCCTTAGTAAAGACTGAGCAGAAATACCTGTTCAATATGTCAGCTTTACTGTTGTCATCCTCCACGCGCTCCCATCCTCCCCTTCAGTCTCACTATCCCTCCCTTTGTCCTTCTTTTTCACTTATGTACCTGTAAAAGGTTTGTCCCTTTACCCACTGATTTTGCAATGTGTTCTTCTGTCTGAGCTTTGGCTTCCTTACTGACTTCTCTGCCTCCCTTTGTTTCTCCTGGTACTTCTCCCTATCCCTTCTGCCTGTGTCTTTTGTATTGCCTGAATGCAATCTTTTGGCTTTCACTTTTGCTACCTCTTTGGAAACCATAATGGTCTCCTCTTTCTTTTCTCTTGCTAACCTGCTTAATGCATAATTCTGTTGTTCTTATAATCCCCATTTTAAATACTGCCACTGTTCCTCAATCCCTGATTCCTGTCCCATTCCCTTAATGCCTCTTTCAAGCATCTCCCCATTTTCCCAAAGTCTGCCCCCTAAAATCCAGGATAGTGTTTTGTGTGGTTTGGTTCTGCTCTTTCTGTGATTTCAAACCACAATGACTGGTGGTCACTGTTACAGGTGCTCCCCACTGTTACCCCCATCACACTGTCCCTGTTTGTGAGCACAAGGTCCAGTATTGCCTTCTGCCGAGTTGGTTCCATGACCAGTTGCTTGAGGAAGGCACCCTGAAGGGAGTCCAGGATAAATCTGCTCCTAGTTGATGCTGCTGCTGGGATGCTCCAGTCCACGTCTGGTATATTGAAGTCTCCAACCAGTACTACCTCACCCTTGTCTGCCATCCTTTGGATGGCTAGCATCAGCTCCTATCTGTTTCTTCCTCCTGGGCTGGTGGTCTATAGACCACACCTGTCACGGATAGCTGGCCCATTTTCCTTTCCAGCTTAACCCACAGTATCTCTCCCCATTTTGTTCCTCCTGGATCTGTGTGGCCTTTTATGTCATTTTCACATACAGTGCCACTCCTCCTCCCTTCCTGCCTGCTCTGTCTCTTCTGAATATGTTGTAGCCAGGTATGGCCATCTCCCAGTCATGGTTATCATTACACCAGGTTTCAGTGATGGCCACAATGTCCAGGTCTGACTGTACCATGACAGCCTCAGATCTTCCATCTTGTTGCTAAGGCTCCTGGCATTTGCACATAGCTTTCATGATTTGACCTCCCTAGACTGCTTCACTGTTTCTACTCAGCCCCTTCCTTGGTTGTCATTTATCCCTGTTCTCCTTGCTGTCTGCCCTTCTGCTGAATTTTGCCCTTTCTGCTTATCCACCTTTTGGACACTAATCTCCATCTTTTGCACACTGCTTTGCAGAGATAGCCACTCCTCTGGTTCACTGGTTTCATTACTAGCTGTGGGGTGAGCAAGTAGGTACCGTCCTTGCTGGCCTGCTACCCCTTTGCTAGTTTAAAATGCTTGTCAATGTAGCATTTAAACTTATCATTGAGTGCTTGATTCCCTCCAGGATGGATGCAGGCCGTCAGGCTTGAATAAACCTCCATCCCTCCAGATGGGTCCCCAGTCACCAATGAATCCAAACCTTTCCTCACAGCACCAGTTCTTCAACCATGAGTTAAAGTTCCTGGTGCATGCACTCTATGCTCTCCTTGCCTCTCACCGTAGTACTTGAGAAAGTGACAGAAGTAGCTACTTGCTTGAGACCCCTCCCCAGTTTCCTAAACTCTTCCTGAACTTCCTTTGGCTCCCCATTTGCCAAGTCATTAGTACCTAGGTGGATAATGACATCCAGCTCACCCTCCCGTCTTGCCTTCCCAGTGATCCCTAGTATCTTCCTTCCATCCCTCCATGCCGTGGCACCTGGTAGGCACCCTCACCTCCCTGTCCTCCCTCCTGTGTTCCTAGCTGGATCCTCTTATGATGGAGTCCCCACCAGGATTCGCTCCTCCTCCTCTGGGGTCCACTGCTTTCCCCACTGAGGTCACCTCCTTGCCTAACCTCCACATCCTTTCCTTCCACTTCCCTGGGTACCTCTATTTGGTTGTCCTCATTTGCCAGTGTGGCATATGAGTTCTTGAGAGGAATAGGATCTGGGATGTGCCTCTGCCTGACTGCTCTAACCTCCCTGAGCCCACTGTCATCCAAGTGCTCCTCGTTCTATGCATCCTTTGAGGCAGCTGCATTGGACTGGGTGGTTCCTGGACAGGGGTGATGGTACTCTGACCCAGTTTACTTCCGGCTCTGAGTCTGGCTACCTCATCCCGCAGTCCCAGAGCGAGCTGCAGATAGGGCAGCACCTCAGTGTCCAGAAGGTCTGCCTGAATATGGCTGCCCCACAGCCACTGCATTGCACCACTCCCCACATTATACTGCAATTCCACTACTTATCTGCTACTGAAGCTCTCTTAGTTCTCTTTTTATTTATTTACAGTACTAAAAATCCTGTAACTGATCCTCAGATATATATTTTTTTAAGGAAAAAAAAACCAATAAATAAATAAATGAGTCAAAACACTTGTCGTGCTGAGGGTGGTCTTCTTCCCCCTTATGCCCTTCCTACTTCACACCTCTTACTATACCCTGTGTTTAACTCCTGTTAATCAGATTTATCAGGGCATATAATTAAGAGTTGGGGGAAGGGGTGGGGCGAAAATTTGCAGCAATTAAAGACAGCACAGAATTACACCACCACTATTTTTTAAATTTTCAACAGCCCAAAAACAATTATAAGTAAAGACAACACAGAAAGAAAGTATAGTGTCACTACAAGCCTACAATCTAAGTTTAAAAGAAAAATACCAGTTACCAGTTACTCTGAAGCACTGAATTGAATATGTTTCCTTCCTTCACCTTCTGGCTTCTTCTGAGATGTAATGGAAAGATTTAAGATGTGGAGAATTGGGGCAGTGAGATGGGCGTAGCCTGACCTTAGGAAAAAGGGTTCCAAGCCATCGTCCCCTGTGCTTTTTTTGGTGTCTAAGTTAAGAAGAGAGTCTTCTACTTCTTCATAAGTTAGCTCGCGCAGTTGGAAGGGGCTGGGTGCAGGACTAGATGTAGGGGGAGGGGTATGCTGGCTCACTGCAGCACCAGCATAAGGTGACGAGTCAAAAGCTAATCAAGCTGTGGCAAAGTGGGAGTTAAGTTCCTCCAGGATTAGGGACTTGTTTTCCACAATCTTGCCACTTGCAACTATCTTTGTTGGGACAGAGGGGGCCATGGGCCGTCCTTCTATAGCTTTGATAGTCTTCCATATTTTATGAGGGTTACCTTTAGCTTGTTCGAGAGTAGAAATATAATAGTTAGCTTTAGCAGAGCGAATTTTTTTCACACAGTTATTCCTGGCTGTTCTAAAGGCCTGCCAATCCGAAGATTCTTTGGAATGTCTAGCTTTAGCCCAGAGTTTATCTCGAGCTATAAGGGCTGCCTTGAGATCAGAGGTGAGCCAGGGGTTGGACTTGTTCCATACCCTTACTTTGATGAAAGGGGCATGCTTATTTATTATTGTAGTGAGTTTGTCATTAAGGATGTAAGCTGCCTTGTTGACATCTTTGGCTAGGTAAAGATCTTGCCATCTGATCATACTCAGGTCAGATAGGAAGTTTACTGCACTGAATTTGCGAAAGGATCTTTTTGTTATAAAGATGGGTTGCGGCCGGGCCTTAATTTGAGATCTTATGCAAGCAACAATTCCATGATCGCTCATGTCGTTGTGAAACACTGCCGAATGAGATATTTTGTGTGGATGGGTGGTTAGTACCACATCTAGAATGGAACTGTTGGCAGTATTTAGAGTGTTGTTCCTAGTGGGTTCACTGACTAATTGCCCAAGACCTAGCTCATCACAAAGGGATTTGAGGCCGTGTGATTTAGGTGACAGCCAGTCCATATTTAGATTTCCTAGAAATATTGTTTCAGTTTTTGCATCTACAAACATGGATTTCAAAAGATTAAGGACTTCATCACCACCAGACGGGGGTCTATAACCACCTAGGATAGTGATACATTCCGAGGAGGGGAGATGAAGGCTCAGCGAAACTAACTCAAATTCCTTGGCTAGAGATTTGCAACTAATATTGGTGACCAAGTACTTAGATTTGGCGTAGATAACCACACCCCTGCCTCTAGACTCTCTATCTGCTCTAAATAAATTGTAGCCCTGCAGTGATATTTGTTGATCAGTGTTCGTCTTTTTTAACCACGACTCAGTAATTATGATAAGGTCAGGGTTAATGTGTGCAGCCCAGGCTTGCAGCTGTACAGTTTTTTAGGCAGGCTTAAATGTTGATCATCATCATTTTGAGACCTGTGGCCTCAGCAAAATCGATAGGCGAGGTAAGTTGGGGGCCAGGTTGAGCTCCACATTTCCTGAGCAGAGAAGAAGCAGAAGTATAACTTTCTTTAAGGAGCTTATAAGAATCGAGACTGCTTTTTTATCTCTTCGCGGCAACCCATATCGTGCGGCACCATTGTAATGACAGTTGATCCGTGATCAATGTAAGTGCTTGAACAGACATAGGTGAGGACAGTAGCAAGGGGGTGTAGGCTAACTGGGGGGAATAGGCTAAAAGGGGAGAGGAGAATGACATAGTGTCTGCACGGTAGACTGTTACAACATTAGGTATTGATAAGGTACATTGGAGAACTGAATTGCATTGAGGTACTTCGAATTGCACTGTATTGCTGAGAACTCTGCACCTTAGGAGCAATAAAAACACAATAAGGAGAGCCATGGTCCCAGATTGAGTGGTCTCGTGATTTGTATTAGTGCAATGTTTTCTAGGCAAGTAATTTGCCCACCTAGGTACTCACTTAAAACCTAGATGAGAAAATACAGTAGAAAGGGGAACAAGGAGAGCAGAAGCAGCTTAGTTAGTGGCGGGGCTCAAGAGATATTCACACAGGGCAGTCTTATCGGCCACACTCAGATACCAATCATAGGTTGGCAGCAGTCGAAACTAGGCCAATGAAGCAGTAATATGATATAGGAGGCGGATCATGAGTGTATTTAAAGGAGGCCTGGGAGAGGGGGGTGGTGGGGGTGGGAGAAAATTTCAGGTCAGAGCGAGAGCTGAGAAGTCAGAATTAAGAAGGGAACACTGTAACAGGCTATAGAGAAGGTGCCCCAATCAGAGCAAAGCAGGCAAGCGGGTGTACCAATCACAATCCCCCTATGGCAGTGCCGCACCAATCAAGGGTGCCCAGGCGTGCTGACTCTCTGCAGAGGATTCTACGGTATCTATCGGTATGACAGCGCAGCGTAGGTAATAATAGGTGCTCAGCGCCATCTGACTTGAGTCTGAAGGGTGTATGGCAGACACTGAGGGCTTCCTGTTTTCAGCTGCAGAGCTGTCGCACAGGCAGTTTTAAGGAAGTTGTCAGCCTGTTGAGTGAAGCTTAGGGGAACCTCAGCTACAACCACCCCTTGTAGCAGCACCGGGAAAGAAGTAGAATGATAATGCAGGCCATATTGCCCACGAATGAGTACAGTGATTTATGTAGAAGACCAAGAATCCCTCTAGTGGCAGGTCTGTATAACCTGCCAATGGAAAAGGTGCAGGAGGGGAGGGTAAGAAACAACAGGGGTGCTCAGGAGTTGAACCTGTGAAAGATGGAAACAAAAGTGAGGGCAGCTACAGAGACACAACTGTGAGCTGCATCTCAAGCAGATGAGATAGATGTTAGGCCTAATCTGTTGGCATCTTAGGATTCAAGTTGCCTGCCTTCTCCAGGTCTGGGCACACATACACAAATTACAGATGCACTATGGACAGGAAACTGAGTTACTGCCCATACGGACCACTATAGAAGAAATACTTTGCTCCCAATCAACTAAGGATCACCTCTCGGCTATCTATGGAGCTCTCAGAGATCTTGGAAGGGAACTTGCCACTCCCCTCAAGAACAGATAGGAAAAGGAGTCAGGGGAACAACTCACAGGAAAAGAGTAGGATACCATTTTCACACAAACTCCCACAGGTGGAAGGAATTTGAATGGAAGGTCCAAACCAGATTCTTCATCAAAAGGGATGTGGACATAGCTGTTGGAGGGACTGTGGAGAGGGAAGGGTGGGTCACCTGCATGTTTTGGGCCAGTGCCCGCACCTGACCCACTTCTGGCAAAGGGTGACGGGAGTTTTGGAAAGCATATTCTCCCTTGTTGCGGTCCTAACCCTGAAGCATCTTGTGTTAGGCTTTTCCCCGATGGGAGTGAGGGGGTTAAGATCAGTTATACCTTTGGAATGTCCTGATAGCAGCTGCCCATAAGGCTGTGACCAGGAGATGACTTTCTCAAGCCACTCTGGACAAATGACCTAGCTAGGCATGAGATCAGTGCAGTGCAGGATGAATCTGTGGAGTTGGGGAGGGGCCTCAGACAGGTAGCAAGCACGGTAACCTTCTCAGAGGTGCTGCCAGTCTATGGCAGGGGTGAGGCTAGGGTACTGCACACCATGCAGTTTAATGAATGGTTGCAAAACTGGTGCAGAGCACAGGGCTTTGGTTTCATTGGGGACTGGGGGTCCACCTGGAGAGATGAAGGTCTATACTGGCATGATGGTCTGCATCTGTCCAGGAAGGGAAACACGCTCCTAGGTGACAGGTTTAAAGGCTTCCTTGGCAAGCTTTTAAACTAGCCAAGGTGAGAGATGCTGATAGGAAACAGGAAAGTTCAAGCCTCCCCCCACAAAATATGGCAGGTAGTAGGGTAAACACTGAGGTACAGAACTTGACAGAGGGCAGGACAGGGGCAAATGGAAAAATGGACAAGGGCAATAAGAGCAGGGATGGGGTAAAAAAGGATAAAGCCAACATTAAGTGGAGGGCAATGAGTACCAATGCCCATAGTCTTGGAAACAAGCTTCCAGAGCTAGTAGCCCTAATGGAAGAGGAACACTTGGATATTGTGGCAGTCACAGAAACGTGGTACACAGAGAACCATGACTGGGATGTCAACATACCAGGGTACACAATCTACAGAAGGGACAGGGAGGGTAAAAGAAGAGGTGGAGTAGCGCTCTCTACATAAGGGAAGGGATCAAAGCTACAGAACTAAAAAGTAAAGGGAGAGGACAAGAGAAACTCTGGGTCACCTTGGAGACAGGGGAATGACATCACAATCCTCACAGGGGTTGTATACAGACCCCCGTCTCAAGGGGAGGAAATGGACAAGGAAATGATACAGGGCATTCTCAAAATGGCTGAAAAAGGGGAGATACTGTTGATGGGGGACCTGAATATGCCAGATGTTAACTGGGTGACATGGACTGCAGCCACGTCCAAGAGCAGGGTTGTTCTCGATGCCCTACAGGGAGCATGCCTTAGACAGCTAGTGGTGGAACCCACTCGGGAGGGAGCAATATTAGACCTGGTACTCTCAAATGGAGAGAGGATCACAAACTTAGAAGTCAGTAGACATCTGGGAACAAGCGACCACTGCACAGTGTGCTTCACAATAATCACAACCATGGAGATAAACCATACAAAAACAAGGATACTGGACTTTAGAAGGGCTGACTTTGGCAAAATGGGTGAATACCTGAAGAATGCACTAGCAAATGACCAAAAAGAAGGGGTGGAAGAACAATGGAGAAAAATCAAACTGCCATCATGGAGGCAACAAGCCTTTGTGTGAAACAAAGAAAGAAAACAAAGCGGAATAAAAAACCACTATGGCTCTCAAAAAGAGGTGTCAGGGAAGGTTAAGGAGAAAAAGGCTGCATTCAAAAAGTATAAGGAATCACAGACGGAGCACGACAGGGAACTGTATCAATTAAAGCAGAAAGAAGTGGGGAAGGCAGTCAGAAAAGCAAAGGCCCAAACCAAGGAAAAGATAGCCAACTCAGTTAAGAAAGGGGATAAAACCTTTTATAGGTACAAAGGTTAAGGGAGGGATAGTGAAGATTAATAAAGGTGAGGGGAGGTGGGCAGAGGGAGACAGTGAAAATGCAGAGATACTGAATGAATACTTTTGCTCAGTATTCACAAAAGAAGAAGAGGAGGAGTTACCTAAACCAAACAGTAGAAGCACTCTGGATAGTGGGGTTGACACCTGTCCATTTACAGAAGAAAGAGTACTAAAAGAACTCCTAAAACTCAAGGTGGACAAAGCAATGGGGCCTGACGGATTCACTCTAGAATCCTAAAAGAGCTAAGGAGTACCTAGTGACACCACTAACCACACTTTTTAACAAATCATGGGAAGATGGGGGTGGTACCTGAGGACTGGAGGAGGGCAGATGTGATTCCCTTCACAAAAGTGGGAGCTAGGCAGAAGCAGGAAACTACAGACCTGTTAGTTTGACCTCAGTGGTGGGGAAAATGATGGAATCACTTCTGAAAGAAAGAATTGTTGAGTACCTAGAGGCCAGCGGGGCACAGGACCCAAAGCAGCATGGATTCACAGCAGGAAGGTCATGTCAGATGAATCTAATCGATTTCTTTGACTGGGTGACCAAAGTAATAGACCAGGGAGGGGCTGTAGATATGGCCTACCTAGACTTTAGCAAGGCATGTGACACAGTCCTGCACAAAAGATTAATAATCAGGTTAGCCAGCCTGGGAGTGGGTCCCAGGGTGGTAGCCTGGGTAGCAAACTGGCTGCACAACAGGACACAGAAGGTAATAGTGAATGGAACACATTCTGAAGAAGGGGGGTGTTACTAGTGGAGTACCTCAGGCTCAGTACTGGGTGCAGTCCTCTTTAACGCCTTTATAGGTGACATTATGGAGGGTCTGGAAGGAACGTATGCTTCATGGATGACACAAAGATCTGTAACAGAGTTGATACAAGGCAGGGGTAGAAAGGATGAGAAGGGACTTGGCAAGGTTGGAGGAATGGTCAGACATATGGCAACTTAGATTCAATGCAAAGAAGTGCAAAGTAATGCACCTGGGAAATAAAATCCAGGAGAAGAGTACACATAGCAGGGAGGTACTAACGACAACAATAATGGAAAGGATCTGGGTGTAGTCATCAGATGACCTAAAGGTGGGTAAGCAATGTGAGAAGTCAGTAAGGAAGCCAGGGGAATACTGGGATGCATAGGGAGGGGCATCACAAGTAGAAAAAGGAAGTGGTTATCCTCTGTACAGACAGTTGGTGAGACCCCATCTGGAGTACTCCGTGCAGTTTTGGAGACCTCATTTACGCAAGGACATAGACAGGATGGAAGCAGTCCAGAAGAGGGCAACTAAAATGCTGTCGTGTCTACATCAGAAACCATATGAAGAGAGACTGAGAGAGCTTAATATGTATACCCTTGATGAAAGGAGGGACATGATAGAAACTTTTAAGTACCTCAAGGAATCAACAAAGTCCAGGAGGGTAGCATCTTTCAGAAAAGAGATGTATAAGAACAAAGGGCACAATTTGAAGTTGGGGGGGAGGGCTCGGGGTAATGTGAGGAAATTCTTTTCACGGAGAGAGTGGTGGACGATGGAACCGCCTTCCTGGAGAGGTTGTGGGGTCTAAAACAGTGGGGGAATTCAAACATGCATGGGACAGACATAAGGCAATTATAGTGGGGGGTTGCAGGAAGTAGGCTGTTGGTTAACTAGAATCTGCAGCTTATCCAATAGGGAAATGGGCAGACTGGGTGGGCCAAGTGGTCCTTATCTGCCATCAAAGTCTATGTTTCACCTACAGTAGGACAATGGTATGAAATAGTGGGGGAAATGGAAGATCTGACACATAAGATTAACTCTAGAACCCCACTGTTCGTAAACAGATGGTCTAGATGGGTGATTTGGAGAGAGGCCCAGGGACCTCAAGTACAGACGGGGGGACACCTACAAAAGAAAAAGTCTGGGCGAGGGACTTCAAACCAAGATAGGGATGACCTTTTCTTTGCTAAGAAACAACTAATACACTGTTTAGATTTTTGGAATTTGGATAAGGGGAATCTTGATTGACCTACTGAGGGACTGCTCTTTTGGAGCTAATTAGCCACCGTCCACTAGTACAATGTGCAAAACGGAACGGGAAAATGTACTTAGGAGAAATTGATTGATGTAAGATCTGTAACACCTAGAAAAGAAATGATATTACTATCAATTTATGATGATGTGCTCTGTAAATGTGCTTGAGTAGTTAATAAACTTGGAAAAAAAAAAAAAAGGGTTGCCTGCCTGTCTTCACTTAAACATATGGTTCTGCAGAGTTCCAAAGATGGAACTGAGATTGGTTAGGCCAGGGACTTCCGATGATGTCATGCCCCTGGAAGCCTCTTAAGCGCTCAGCTCCGTCCCTACCAAGGCAGAAAAACCTTTAAAATTCAGCTCCAGAAACTCAAAAGCAGGCCAACTTTACAAATAGAAGGAGGGAAGATGCCTAAGCGCAAACCTGATAAAGCTAAGTCAATTCTGGACCTCGCTGATCCCGATGGAAATGGCTCAGATAGCAACGGCTCAAATGTCTGGGCGTGAAGTGAATCCACAGGCACCGATGCAGTTGGGCCCACGAACATCTCCAGGCAAATGGATCTGGTGCTGAGGGAGCTCAGAGACATAGAAACATAGAATCTGATGGCAGATAAGGACTGCTTGACCCACCTAGTCTGCCCATTTCCCTACCTAACGGATAAAGCTGCAGATCCTAGTTAACCAACAGCCTACTTCCTCCTACCCCCCACTAGAATTGCCTTATGTCTGTCCCATGCATTCTTGAATTCCTCCACTGTTTTTGACTCTACAACCTCCTCAGGAAGGCTGTTCCATGTATCCACAACCCTCTCTGTGAAGAAATACTTCCTCACATTACCTCTGAGCAGTCCCCCTCTATCGTCAAATTGTGCCCCCTTGTTCTTGCACATCTCTTTTTCTGAAAGATGCTACCCTCTTGGACTTTGTTGATTCCCTTGAGGTATTTGAAAGTTTCTATCATGCCCCCCCCCTTCCTTCCCTTGAAGCTATACATCTTTAGTTCCTTTAGTCTTTCTTCATATGTCTCCTGATGCAGACCCTGCATCATTTTGGTTGCCCTCCTCTAGACAGCCTCCTCCCTGTCTATGTCTTTGCGGAGATGGGATCTCCAGAACTGTACACAGTACTCCAGATGTGGTCTTACCAGCTGTCTGTACAGAGGGCCAACAACTTCCTGTTTTCTACTGGTGATGCCTCTCCCTATGTATCCCAGTATCCCCCCCCAGCCCTCCTTACTGCCTTCTCACATTGCTGTCCCACCTTTAGGTTGTCTGATATGACTACCTCCAGGTCCCTTTCCGTTGTTGCTGTTGTCAGTATCTCACCCCACCACTGTGTACTGTTCCCCTGGGTTTTTGTTTCCCAGGTGCATTACTTTGCATTGAATCTAAGCTGCCATACATTTGACCATTCCTCCAACCTTGCCAAGTCCCTTTTCATCCTTTCTACCCCACCTTGTGTATCAACCCTGTTGCAGATCTTTGTGTCATCTGCAAAGAGACATACTTACCCTTCCAGTCCCTCTGCAATGTCACTTATAAAGACATTAAAAAGGACTGCCTCAGTACTGAACCCTGCGTACCCACTAGTAACCCTCCTTTCTTCACTGTGGACTTCATTTACTATTACCTGCTGTGTCCTGTTGTCCAACCAGTGTTTTATCCAGGCTACCACCCTGGGACCCACTCCCAGGCTGGCTAATTTGTTTATTAATCTTTGTGTGGGACTGTGTCAAATGTGTTGCTAAAGTCTAGGTAGGCTATGTCCACAGCCCTCCCTGATCTACTACTTTGGTCACCCAATCAAAGAAATCAATTAGATTTGTCTGACATTACCTTCCCGCTGTGAATCCATGCTGCCTTGGGTCCTGTGCCCCACTGGCCTCTAGGTATTCAACAATTCTTTCCTTCAGAAGTGATTCCATCATTTTCCCTACCACTGAGGTCAAACTGACAGGTCTGTAGTTTCCTGCCTCTGTCTTGCTCCCACTTTTAGGAGAGAGACCCGCTCCACATTCGCAGCATTCCGGACCGACGTGGTAAAAATAAAGAAGAGACTGGATGACCTCGAAGAGCAGGCCTCAACCTCAGATGTCCGAGTAGATGGCACTGAAAATGCCATCCTACAGCTTCAGCGAGAGGTGCAAGGCCTGTGCATGATGTAGAGGCTCGCAGCAGGAGAAACAATCTGCGTGTGTCAGGCTTCCCAGAGGGCACCAAAGGCAGTGATCCCATAGAGTTTATGCAGCAGTTCTTTAAAAAGGCACTAAATCTGCCAGAAAGCTGCCTGCTGGAAATGGACTGTGTCCATCACATGCTGGGCCCCAGACAACCATCTGTCCACGAGCAATCCTAGTTAGATTCCTGCAGTACCAGGAGAAGGAGATGGTTCTCCACAAATCATGGCAAATGGGAGAATTAAAACACCAAGATCAGCATATCTACGTAGATAATGATTACCCTATTGCTATTACTGTAAGACGCCGTGCATATGCTCCCATCCTTAGAAAACTTGAAGCGAAGATCAAGTTCAAGGACCCCCTACCCAGCGAAACTTGTAGTGTAGCTCACTGATGACCCTAAAACATATGAGAGTGCGGAGGAGGCAGCCCAGGGACTCACAAAAGAGGGCAACAAGATAACACTGGATCAGAGACCTCCAAATAAGACGCTGGCGACCAAACTGGCACTGAAGGCCCGGAACTGTGTACCGCAGAAGGAACAACGCAGACGAGAAGGCGCCTCAGCCCTCCAACAGATTG